>WFKR01000007.1:21217116-21517757 GCA_025331145.1 Rosa persica
CACTGTTGCAATTCAATGGTGAATGGTTAGACATTCAAGTAATGTCTAATCATGTATTGTGGCTTCATCTTCCTCCGGTTTAACGAAGAATTCAATATAGGCAATTCGACTTGGTTGCTGATATCCAGCAGAGTCTATGCGCGGGTGTGAAGTAGTTGGTCTTGCCACTGAAACTAAGTGCTGTACTTTCAGCAATCCACCTCTCCCAATAGTCAACTTGCTTCCTCTGTTATCTTTAATGACAGTGCTGGGAATGTTTGAAGTTGTTGCTCGAAGGAACTTGTATTTATACCTAAGAATATCAGGGTAAGACAAACACGGTGAAAAAAGTGGAAGTGCAATGCTCAGTAAATGTACTTTTCAAAAGTAAGACATACCTGTAAGATACTTGATGATCACATTGAAATGCTACCAAGAGATCAGTATTGACATAGTATGTAAAGTCTATCTGCAAGCAAGACAAATTTAAAACTCTAAGAAAATTGTAATCATCACCATAAATGCTTGCATCATGGCCTGTAAATCTCCTGCATGTATGAAGGAACAGACTTTACCTGTAAATCTCCATGGCCTTCACCTCTAAAGGTAACAGTAGGAGGATTTGGTTGTAGGCTGATCTGGATGCTTGATCCAGGCCATTCAAGATCATCAATCGCTTCTTTCAGTGCTGCAGACTGTGGTGTAGATTACATGTAACACAACAGAAACGTAAAAGAATTTCAGCATCAATCAAGAACATATTCAATATGTAAAGAAACTTCTCACCACCACACATTGTTCAGTCATCAGTGAATATGTTACTCTTTCCTTCACAACTATCACGAATTGTTTCTTTTCCTCAATGCTAATGCCAAATAAGTCACATGTGGTTAGAAGACTTCCCATGTTAATCTTATTTGTGGCACACTTAAACTTTTAAAACAGGGAAAAATCAGTAATTAGCCTTTCTACTTACGCTAGATTGATCACTGAAGGAACACCAAGTAATACAGCACACAGATATTGACATCTACTTATAAAGACATACATCATCATCTTATTGATAAACAAAAGTTTAACTCATGACTCAGAGACACAGAAGCATACATAAAGTCCACATGAAATCTTCTATTATATGGAACTATCAGATGCCTTGAAATACCTCAAACTTTATGATAGCTGTGCAATATAAAGGCAGTAAACCAATATGCATAAGTGCTCAACAGAAGTTGAGTTGTAGATATTGGAAGTTGATTTGATGATACTGTAAGTTGCTTTTACAAAATGCAAACAAGGTCTTGTCACCTCAACAATAGGTAATGTAAACCAATTCCTTGTTCTACCTTCAAGCACAAATCTTCCTCTAGTAAACATTTAATCCAGCAGATATGGGTTAGCAGGTGGTTTCAACAAGTGGGAAAAGGATATGTTGGTTTCTAAAAGTGAAAGATTTATACTAGAAGCTTCTCTGGGGATGCCTCAGTTGCATCACTGATACATTTGAAGCCTAAAACAAACCCATGAAAGGTGCATCTTTTCTTCTAAACCCTAATAACTGTTTTAATTGACAGCATAACAATTTTATCATGTACCGAATAAGCATACCTTAACAGTAAAAGAGATTGGGATGCTCCCTGCTGGTTCAAAATTGTAGTCCCATGAAACTGTATCTGGGATTCTTGTCCTGATCTCGGCATAAATGCAAGATTCCAATGAATCAACAGACCTAACAAACAAGTACGAGAAACATTGTAATGACCAAATTTATTCACTCCATGTAAAGAACTAAAGATAGCATACATATAAAGGTAATGACACGTAGCTCTATTCCGTTGCTGTTGTACTGCGGTTCATCAACAAAAACACAAATTGGCGCCCCCCCCCCCCCCCCCCCCCCCCCCCCAAAAAAAAACGAAAAAAAAAACCCACAAAAATAATATTTCAATAGTAAGATGTACTAATATCACGATTAAGGATTGCTTCACCACATAATTCCCATTTCAGAAAAAACATTAAGCAAACGAATAAATTGAATTTAGACTCATGAAGTAGACCAATAAGCTGCGATATTCAATTACAAGAGATACATTACAAGAATGGGGCATATGAACATACTTGACAAGAAGCTGCATATCAGGACCGGGATATTGAATCTCAATTACACTTGATTTTCCAGGGACTGAAAATGTGTTCAAGCAATCCACAAAGAGGCCCAAACTCACTCCAAACCTGGGCCGCCCATGCCCTTTGAATTCGTAACGAACAAAAAGCTACACAAATCACCATAATTCCATTCATTTCCGGGAATCCAATACAATTTTAACAGCAAGTAAAAAAGTGAAACTCATAGCAGTGCTAGTAACTAGTTAACTACCTCGCGCTGCAGATACACTTTGGCCTGAAGACAACCGGTTTCCTCGACAATCAAAACGACGCCGTGCTCCGATAGCTCCACGACGGCGTCCTAATCGGAAGTAGGGAAGGAGAGAAGGTGGTGAAAAACCCTAGATGAGGAAACTGAGTTGGGGAGGAGGAGGTGAGATTGGGAGTGGTACTGACCTGATGGCGCTTCCATCGGACGGTGGTGAAGGCGTCGACCATGCCCTGGACGTTGTCCAGCTGGCACACCAGATCGGGGGCTTCCTCGGCCTCTGATTCCGACGGCGACGCGTTCATCTTCCTCCCCTCACTGAACTACTTGGCTAAGGCCACAAAGCGGGAATTTCCCTCCTGTTCATTATACTTATATATTTTTTTTTTCTTTTTAATTTGTAAAACTAAAGGCACTATATTCTCCCAAAAAAAACAAACTAAAGGCACAAAACTCGAGATAAAAATTAATAAAAAAAATTTGAGCAGTGCCATGCATCACAAATTTTTTTTACAAATATGAATACAAAATAATGTGTTGGATAGCACATCAAGTTAGGGTTGGGATCTGGAACCGCAAAACAGACTAAACCGCACCAAACTGGACCGAAAAATCCAGTTCGGTTCGGTTCTTCAAAATATTAACATGTATGTTTTTCGGTTTGTTTCGGTTCTTTATATGGTAACAACAGTTCGGTTCCGGTTCTCATTTTTTAAACTTGTGCGGAACCGAACTACTAGATATCAAATAATAGGTATATATTATTATCCACCAAATCACCACTTAATATCCTATCTTTTATCCAATCAATACCTTCTTCTTTTTTGTCTGCTCCACTCAGCCTTATCCTCTCCAAATAATCTATTAAAAATATTAATCCTAAAAAACTCACTTTCTCTCTATCTCTCGGATGAAAACCCACAAATATATTGTTTATTAATTTCTTCTTTTCTTCTCCTCTTTTTGAGAAAACTACTCTTTTTCTTTCTTTCTTTTCTTCTCCCCCCCTCCTCTCGATGAAAACCCACCTACTTATTGTTTAATACTTCTTGTCTTCCCCTCTTTTTGAGAAAACTATTCTTTTTCGTTCTTCCTTTTCTTCTCTCCCTCTCCGCTCGATGAAAACCCACATATTCACCTGGGCGGCAGCTTCTTCTTCAACTCTCTTCCTCAAATTCGATGGTGTCGCCGATGGTTCTCCTTGGCAACAGGCAGTCCGACGTCTGAGGTCCGAGCTGTTTGTTTTTGGCTTTTTAAACTTTTTAGGACATGATAAAATTTCAATGAGACTGGCTTGGATGATTTTTTTATATTTTGCTGGCATTAGAGTGGCTTACTTGACTTGTTTATCTCTTACTTATTTACATTAGATAATTTCACCTTTTGACAGAGGCATGTCCCTAAATGTGGATCTTCACTAGATGGATTTGGGGCCTAAAGGAACAACAGTGATGGCCTATTATTATAAGGAAAGCATCATGGTAATGAAAGGCACATATATTTGTTTTTACTTAGTTTTATTATTTCTGAAATGATTGAGGTGAAATATGGTTGTTTGATATGTTAATGTTAGGAATCTAAACAAACTCATGGGAGGATACGATAAAAGATGAGTTGGTCGGTTGAAAATATCCTCGAATGCCTTGGTCTGATGTCCACAGTGCTATTTGGGGCCCACTCTGCCTTGATGTAGCGAAGCATTTCGTTCAGCGGTGAAACTATGCAAGGGTTGATATCTTGCTATCATTTTATAAGTTTTCATTGATATCAAAGTAGATTATGTTTTGAATAGAACGTTGGTTCCTTTAGAGAATTAAAGCTCCGAACGAACAAGCAATTACATTACTTATGCCACAGCACCACATGGTGATTTCTCATTACATTGGAAAAAAAAACACTAGAGAATTAAAGAATTAAAGCTCCGAACGAACAAGCAATTACATTACTTATGCCACAGCACCACATGGTGATTTCTCATTACATTGGAAAAAAAAAACACTAGAGAATTAAAGAATTAAAGCTCCGAACGAACAAGCAATTACATTACTTATGCCACAGCACCACATGGTGATTTCTCATTACATTGGAAAAAAAAATAAACAAACATGATTTGGAGATTGAAAATAAGAATGCTAGTAACAGTAAAAACATTAAAAGGTTGGATTCGTTCTTGTCAAGATCATCCTATCAAGATATCCCCCTACTTATTAGTCACCAAAACTAAATACAATCAAATCAAAGTTTTTGTTTTTTGTTGTTGGTAACTTACCACTAAGTACTAACACTTGAAATCAAGAACCTGGTGTACTTTCAGGTTGGACTCCTGTCCTCGTCCTCCCTTGCCTGGTAGCACACCTGAAAGAGAACATGAGAAGCTTCATATTCCCCTTTTTCTTGTGTATGGCTCATTGTGTATGGCTTATAGGCTCATTGTGTATGGCTTTGAGGGCTTTAATTGTATATAGTGCATGGAGAACATGAGAAGCTTCATATTTCCCTTTTTCTTGTTCTGTGGGAATTGTGGGCTTGCTGAAATGTTTAGTCCAGCCATCAAATAGGAGTTTTGTGGGCTTTGAATTGTGAGAAAACAATATTTATTGTTAACCTTTTTTTTCTGGTGGGGGTAAATTATATAAAAACTTCCTCATAATTGACAAATGTCAGAATCTCAACTGGGGTAGTTGCCCCCACTCGTCCTTAACTCGCTCTACAACTACTCAGTTCTCTCCGGGCGTCATTCTTTAGCAACACCTCCACACACTGTGACGAGTGAGCCAGCGCCACCGGGTGTTGTTGCTTTTTCTCCTATTCTTGTATGAACTTCAGCATGCGTGATGTCCTGTCATCCATCGACTTTAATTCCTCTCTCCAAGTAAGGTGCCAAGCTGAATCCACCATGACATATATAAGTGTAGGGCATCCTTCCACTAATGTGACAACATCATAAATACCAAGCGGCACACTTAGCAAAATCACAAGTATTTTTCAAGCACTTGTGTTTTGAAAATGCAAGAAACCAGCTCCAGTGACATTTGGACAATATCTTAAGCCAAGGATTTCAAAGCTGTGGCAGTTCTGAAAGCAAGCAAGGTGTTGTTTGACACAATCCATGTCTCAAACAACCTTAACTCTTTGAGGGTGTGGATCGTAGATATTGCAACACCTCCAGCTTCTGTGATTCTTTCTAGAACCAAAGTTTTCCTCATTTCCGCCAAATACTATTCTACCTCTGTATCCCCTCCAAATGACAGGTTCTCCAAGCAACACATCTTGTGTATATGCTCCACTCCAGTGTCTGTGATCTTCTCACTATCTTGCACGACCAATTTCCTCAAGGTCTTAGAGGTAGAGCCATATATGAGGAAGTAGAAGGAAGATGTGAAAAAGAATGTTGAAGTCATATGTATTTATAGTGTAAATTTTTTTTTTTTTAAATATATATATACACACACAAACCAACGGCTATATATATATATAAACAACGGCTATATATATATATATATATATATATATATAAACAACGGCTATAAAAAAAAACTCATAACCAACAACTATTTAAAAAAAAAATTAAAAATAAAAAACTCAACGGCTAGCTGACGTCAGCAACTAGTTATTGTTGACGTCATGCTAGCGTCAGTCTCCACTACCACATGTGGGCCAGCCAACTTCTGATCCAATTTTCCCAAGGGCTAAAGAGCTCCTCTTAGAGCTAAGAAAGCACCTTTAAACACACCTTTGCCCCTCAAATTTGTTCATTTGGCCCTTAACTTTATGGGTTGAAGAACAAATGGGCTATTTTTTGCCCCTTTAGCATTTTAAACACATGGGTTAGAGGTGGCCTAAGTAGCCCAATTAAGTAGCCAAATCTCACATCAGTGATTCTTAGACCCTTGAGTAGCTCTAAATTATTGAGGGAAGATGTAGACTCGATTGCTTCAAGAGCTACATCCTCCACTATTCCACCTCTGGACTCTAAAAGCAAAGTCATTAGATTATAAGCAGATTGCATAAGAGCAATCACTCCACAATTAGTAATGGCAAATATACATCGAATTACAACTTCAGATAAATTGGGACATCTATCCCCAAGAGCAAGTCGACAGAGCATCTTCTCTCACATCACCATAACATTGATGATCCTGGTGGTCCATAGACGAGGACATTTTTCAACAATCAATTTAAGGTCCTTGTCGCTATAGAGCCAAATGATTTTTAATTTCGTAACATTAGGACACATGTGGAGCAATTTTGCCAGCACACAAATCAAATATCATTCAATAGAAGAACAAAGTTGAGCTTTAAGCCTTTTTTTCATTTTTTTTCTTCAAATTTCGTAGTTTCTTTATCATCGTTCATCCTCACCTCCATTGTCATCTCCTCATTTCAGAGTATTATTAGATAATCATCCACATTTAGATCTTCTTCATCTCTAAACAAATGATAAAGTCAACAACCTCTTTTTTTCAAATTTCGTAGTTTGTTTATTGTCGTTCTCCTCACCGCCATTATTGCCTACTCATTTTAGATTTATGTAGTAAAAATTGACTTCAACTACTAGATAATTGGGCAAAAGCTTTCTTAAATCAACAGATGATATAATAATACATGTAAAAAGAAAAACGGTGTTTGATATTAGATCCAATTTTTGCTTTTGGCTTTTTTAATTGTTTATGACATGATAAAATTTCAATGAGACGGACTTGGATGATTTTTTTATGTGTTGCTGGCATTATAGTGGCTTACTCGATATGCTTATCTCTTAATTATTTACATTAGATAATTTCACCTTTTGATAGAGACATGTCCCTGAATATGGATCTTCACTAGATGGATTTGGGGCTGAAAGGAACAACTGTGATGGCAGGTTATTAAAGGAAGGCATCATGCATGGTTGGCATGAAGGCTAGGTCTTTAAATGAAAGGCATGTATACTTGTTTTTACTTAGCTCTATTCTTTTCTGAATTAATTGAGGTGAAATATGGTTTTTTGATCCGTTAATGTAAACAATCTGAACAAACTCATGGGAGGATATGATAAAAGATGAGCAAGTATGTTGAAAACATCCTTTCATATCTTGGCATGACGGATACTGTGCTATTTGGGGACCAATCTGCCGTGATGTAGCTAAGCATTTCGCTCAACGGTGAAACAAGGGTTGATATCTTGCTATCATAGTATAAGTTTTCATTGATATCAAACTAGGTAATTTTTGAACCAAATGAGCTCCGAACGAATAGGCAATTCCATTACTTATGCCACTACACCCGTAGTGATTTCTCATTATATTGGAGAAAAAAAAAACCTGGATGTGGAGATTGAAAATAAGAATGCTAGTAATGGTAAAAACATTAAAGGCCAGATTCCTTTTTGTTGAGATTATCCTATCAAGATATCCCCCTATTTATTAGTCACCAAAACTAATAAGAAAGACAATCAAATCAAAGTTTTTATTTTCAGTTGTTGGTAAGTTACTACTAACACATAGATATCAAGAATTTGAAATGAATTTCACATCAAATCCCTAACCTCCAAATAGCACTCTCAGAATTCGAACTCCCTCATCCTCAGCTCTCTCTGTGTCTCCTCCCCCCCCCACCCTAATGGTATTTAGTGAAAATCAAGTATTTAGTGAAAATCAGACATCAAACATCTATGAGCTTAGACAAAGAAAAAGCAATTTAACGTTATTGGTATTTATACAACAAATAAAATTGGTTATTTGTTGTAGTTCTTATTACTTTCGGTGATGAACTTGAAGCTCAGAAAATTGGTTTTTTGTTCTTTTTTTTCTTCTTCTTGTTATTAAATATAAAATTGGGCCTGCAAAGATTAATTGCTTAAAGAATATGAGTAACAAAATAATAATAAGAGTTAAGCCCATCAAAACAGTCAGTTGCCACTATGCCAAAAAGGCCTTCAGACGACAGAACTGTTCTGTCGTCTGAACGAACAAAAATATGTCATCTAGTACGGTGTCGTCTCTTAGGCGTATCAGACGACTGAAGTGTTCTGTCGTCTAATTTTTCAGACGATGTAAAAAAATAAAAGTCTTGTGTTGTCTGATGAGTTTTGCATTTTGGGAACATTGTGATCTGTATATTTAAAAACATTCAAACAACAGTTTTGTATTGTCTGATAAACAAATCAACCATAGTCTTTTTTAAATACTATTGTGTGAAGCATATTTGCAAGACTTATTTGTGTGGTCTGAATGCCCTTAAATAAGAAATATGAAGACTCGTATGTAGTGTCTTCTCTCATACAACAACAATTTAAGGTTGTGCTAATTTACTTTAAACGACAATTATATGTGGTCGTAAAGAGCATCAGAGGACAATTAAGTGTCGTTCTAGGGTAGGTTTGTATGATATTTAAGTGTTATGTGAAAGGCTTTAAAATTATACGTATATGATGTTGGGAAATGGTTTAGACAATAGATATCATATTCTTTTGGTTATGTCAGTCTCATTACGATGACAATTTACTATCGTTTGAGATTATTTAGACGACAAATATTTGTGGTTTGAATATAAAAAGGACCATTAATAGTACGTGTTTTATATTGTATGTGATCACGTCCAATCACACTTATTTGTTGTTGTTATACACTTTAGCCAATAGTTTCATCTAACTTATGTTATTGTTTTGCCTTTCAGACTACAATTTTCTGTTGTCCCATTGTCAAAAAAACAATAGACTTCTAATTGGTTTTTGTGTTGTGTCTGTGCAGCTGCAACCACACGTTTTGGTGTGTTTTTGTTGTATTTGAGATAACACATTAATTAGTAGTCCCCGATTACAATTGGTATGCATGCATTCTGAAAATTAAAATTGCTCATTCATGAAACCATAAAATCCACATCCAAAATCATTAATTGCAATTTTCATTAATCCACCATTGTCTTATATACACAAATCTAATCATGAGCATCAATTCAAAATGGACCATATCTACTAATCTGGATCTGCACACAAGTGCAAATGCTTAATACAAGAAGAATTTCTACTAGACACAAGTCAATAAAGGAACTAGCTAGTTGTACTACTGTACCAGTTTCACAATCTGATCATGAATAGAATCACCCAAATCATAGAAGTGGTCATAGAAAACGGAAGGTATTCCAAGGTGCGTGAGTATATATGCTTATCCCTGCAGATAATATGCATGTAGAATGAAGTTATATTTGCTAGTGCTTTTTGTACATTTATGTCTAGACAACTATCACATTGCTTGAAGTTGCAAGTCTTCTTTAACTCAATTTTATGAAGAACTAGACCAGTGAATTATAACAGCAGCAAGGATAAGAGCACAATAATATCACTACAATAAGCCAACAACTAGAACAACATTTTCTTACCTCCATAATATGATTTGAAGGGAATGGCTAGTGAGCCTGTAGATAAAATGATTATGAAGTGAGTGGATTAACTTTCATTTTGGGACCAAAAGCTAAACATTTGAAAAGATAGGCACCACGTATCACAAATGTGACACATTCATGCAAAGCAAATGCACACATTCAGGTTGTGTTGGGCCCCAACAGCAGGCCAAACCTGACTAGCTCAGCCCCAAAAAGGTAGGCTAAACTCTATTTTCAATTTTGCATGAATTAATAGAATTTTTAGAAAGAAACTGAAATTTTCTTTTTCAAATATCGCTGAGATATGAAACTCCCATGCAAGTACGTCATGAAAAGGGTAATACCAAAAATATACAATCCCAAATTCTCTACTCGCATGCAATATGTGTATCTGAAGCAGAAATAACTTCAGCAGTTGTTAGAAGGCATTCTGCAGGATACAAAAGTATATACTACATGTGTTGAGCCTGTGTCAGCCATTGGTCTAACTTTACATTGCTTCATTTTTTGAAGTAAACCTTTTAATTGGTGCTCAGGTCCATATTTCGAATTGAGGGAATATATGTTCTGAGGGAGGTAACCTACAATATGAGGAAAGCAAAGTGGACACGATGATCCGGTCATCTATATGCAGAAAGAATAAAAACCAACTTGATGAATTTCATGCACCAACGTTCCGGGGCAAAGGAATGAGTTGATGGCAGCAACCATGCTAATGTAAATCCAGATTTTGCAATATCTGGAACTCTACTTTCTAAATTTTTCCACCAGTCATGATTATGAGATTCCCAGTTAAAGGCTTGTTGAAGAATTCTGTCAAAAAATGTGCTTAGATGTTCTTCATTAGCTGAAGATAGTTAGTGATCCAAGATATGCTAAAGTTTCATATAGCTAAACTGCAACTATATTACTTATCCCAAAAAATAACATAACACTTATCCAACCACTTCAACTACAATTGATTCACTTTGCTCATTTTGTATGGATATAGTTTTTAACGTTTTATGCATCAAGGTTCAATTTTTAGGTTCCATGGAGATTATCAAATTTACCTGTAAAAGGATTTCTCTTCCATTACGTATTGAAGCACCTGCATATGTATCCAAAAGCATATTTTAGCATCAATGGTAGGAGGAAACCAGATCATCCTCCACATCAATTGCCCCAAAATCGGAGCATGACCTATCCCTTGAACATGTTTCTCACTCTGATATCATTGGTATAGTTGAAACTAGGAGATATGGAACAATAACAGCTCCTTGTATCTCCAGTTTTCTTTTATGATCTGGATATCGACTCTCATTTCTTTAACATGGATAAAAATATTTTTCATAACTTATTACGCATCAACTTTTGCCTAATTGTACCCACAAATAGTTCTTGTGTCCTGTAAGTCGGGAAATATGGAAATTATATGAAAGGAGATGAACAACTGCAGAGCCTAATCTATGCCTACTCAAACAGGTAAAGTTAAGGTCCAGATTGGAAATTCACAATCGTTTAGACAAACAAATATCTGCTTCAATACAAAACTTGCCCATTTATATCCTTGATTTGTCTCTAAGATTAATGTACCATCAGGTGAAAGAAACATACCAATATCAGTCTACTGATTGTATTCTTGATAATCCTGCATTTCAACAAACTAGGAGATTAGTGAAAAACATGCAACATATAGTTTCACAGTTACAATTCCAAGGAGATCACTGAAACCTAAGGTTCAAATCAATTAATGCCTCAATCCCAACTAACAATAGTCGGCTGATTCTATCTTCTTTGTTTCAAATAATCATACTCTAGTACGATATTGTATTACACAATATCTTTTTGTTTCTCTTAATTTTCTCAAAACGAGCTATAGTGTTAGACAATAGACAAACTGAAATACTCCTCAAACCAAACTTTGTTCTATCTTCTCTGGATAAGTTCCATTGACAATCTAATTCCAAGAAAGAATGAATATTAATACAGACAATACCTTTCATTAATGCCGTAATCTTTCAAATGCCACCATAGTATCCCAAAACTGCAATTTTGCAGCGAATGAGTAACAATTAGAAAAGCATCAAGGAGTAGAATCTCTTCAGAAATGATATTTAAGATTGTGGAATGGCCATAGAAGTTTGCTGATTAGACTGTGCTCCTATTTATTGGATTAACCATGGCAAAGAAGAAAGTAAATGACATAGCAAGAAAACACATTTTGAAGGAAGATCATAATCAATAATGTGGAAGAAAAGCAGCCATAGGGAACAATTAACCACATATCAAGTACATTAATCTCAATATAATATGGACCACATTTTTTAGAAAATAATTCATCAAATGCTCTCCAAATTGCCAATAACATTGAAAAAGCTAAGATACAATGTAGCTTGGGAGCTCCACTATAAAGCTCATGGCAAGCACTGCTTCTCTATTTTATAAGAACAATCCTGAAAGATGAGAACTTTAAATCAATGAAAGGGTACTAGCCATGAAAGATGGAAACTTTAAATTAATGCAAGACAAATAAGCTAAATAATCACTCAAAGATAATCAACTTTTATGTTAATTTCACATTCTCTATAGAAAGAATTAAGATTAATAAAGAAGAAAAAAGCTTAATCTGACATATGATGCATAGAATAATCTGACCTACTAGCATTCACATGCATACATTCATATATGTATGTGTGTGTCTATATATATATATCACTTTTTTATTTAATTGTTTTTGAGAATATATCATATGATTATACATAAGAATAGAATTGACAGATGCAGCTGCAGAAGGCAAAAGCATACCTTGGATTATAAACCTGAGTATAAGTCTGGGGCGATGCTCTACAAAAGATCGAACCTGCATTTGAAGGACTTAACAATTCATCTGAAACACCATGATTGCAAATAAAGATACATCTCAATACACAAGAAATAAGACAAAGATCAAACAGACTCAGTTTTCATATACAATGATTTTGTACATGCATCAAGAACAATATGACCAGCAAAACTGAACAGAATGGGGAAAACAGAGACAAAAATCCAACCTGAGAGAATGGCCTTATTAAGCTAATGGACCAAATAATGTTCATAAAGCTAAAAATCATTTTCACCTAGAGTCTAATCAAGTCCAATTAATTTGAAATTTCAGTAAACTTTATGCTGACATTTTTCCCAACAAACAACACCACATGCCCAAGGCTAATTGAATCTTAAGCTCAAACAAGCCAAATTGAATCTTTCAGACACAATCAACAGTAAAGCATTTAGAAAGCATAAGATCCAAGAAAATAGATACGTACTCATAGTGTCTAAAACTCGAAGAACCAAATAAAAAATATAAACCTGCAATTACCCAAAAAAATAAATCAATACAAGGAGAAAGGTGACAAGCAACAAGAGAATGAAATATATTGGTATGTCGGCAATGTAAGCAATTAACAAGAATAGTAGTGAACAACAATGTCTTCCCTGAGAAAGAGAGAGAGAGAGTTATTTGCAGAAAACAAAAGCGAGTATATGTTTAATTACCGTTACCTTCAAGACAATCAATTCAGAGTGCAGCACACAAAGCTTAACTGAAGTAAATTTGGCCTCATGCACAGATTAAAGGAGTTAAACCAAAGATGCATAACCGCCATCCATGGAACTGAAACACAAAACAATTGAACCTCACCTTCTCAACAGAAATGATCCCCAAAGCAATTGAACTATAATAGTAGTGAAAGATTTCTCTCTTTTTAGTTGTTCTGAAATTACCCAAAATTAAAAACTCACCTTCAACCTCCTCAAATCAATCACTCAAACCTCGAACTGCAGCATGAACAATACCCCTACAAAATCCAAACCCAGGTCAATTGAAAACTACTTAGATTGGTCCTTGAACAGGAAAAACCAAAACGGTTATGTATGATAATGGAAAAGCTGAGAGACCGACAAAAAAATAAATCAAACAAATTCAAACCCATCATAGAATACCTAGGATGATTAGTTTACTCAATTTCTGTTGGAATCGAGCATCAATTTCTTCCCGTCTCCCTCTTCTTCCTCTCTTCTTCCTCTCTTCTTCCTCCTCCTCTTATTCTTTTCTTTTCGTCCGTTTCAACAAAATTCCAAAGCAAGAGTCAATAAACCTTCATTGTTCCGCCATCGTCTACTGTCAAGGAGGGTGATACAGAGAGAGAGAGAGAGAGAGAATAAGTGAGAAAGAGAGAGAGGTCTGGGTTTTCAGTAATTGGAACACTGAATCGAGGATAAAAGGAAAAATGATATTCAATAGCCCCATCCCCAAATAGAAACAGAAAAAACCGAATCGAAATCAGACACTAAAATCGATTGAACCAAGTTGAAACCCAAAACTAAAAAACGATTGAAACCCTAAATTGCTTACCAATATCCGAATCGAAAATAGCTCTACTAGTAGCTGCAGAGCTCCATTAATCTGGATGTGAAAGACGAAGTAGAGACTAAGGTTGATGAATCAAGAAAGTGAGAAGATGAAGGAGAGAGTGAGAATCGAGATGTGACAGAGCTAACTGAGAAGGAGAGAGCGAGGCTGGTGTTTGGGCTTTTACGGGTTAACGTTCTAAGTCGAGCTGAGAGATCTAGTGATGAGAAGGACAGAAAGCGACTTAATTGCGAGGGATATATGTCAATTAGCACAAGTCAAAATAACTTGAGAAATTTTAAAACAACCCGCACATTTAGACAACATTTAAATGTTGTCTGAATGTCACAACACCAGTCAACTAGGGTGTGGCTATTTGAGAGGGAAAAGACTTAATCAACTTTTGGATATCCCTCCAAATTTGAGATAGGAAATCACCACCTTTTACAACTACATAAATGTGTTGTCTGAATGCTCACCATTTTACCAAATTAAATTAGTATGGTTTTAGCAGAAAAAAAATTATGTCGTCTGAAAAACTTAGACGACATAAAACAATACTTATGTCGTCTGAAGTGTGTCGTCTGAAGGCTTTTTTGACATAGTGTACCCAAAAATAAAGCCCATTAAATTGGCTCGTAATTGAACCGGGCCGAAACACTATTCATATTCCATAATTATCTATATTATTGGCTTATTTGTTTGTCTACTTTTTTTTGATAAGGAAAGAAACTTACAATGGAGAACTGTTGGTTGCATATGTGCACATTTGTGTGATGTTACCTACTCCCAAGATTGGGAGGTCAAGTTTTAGTAAAGGGAAAAAGTAAGAGTATCATACCTAAAGGATTGAGTAACTCTACCCTAAGCTAGATTATTGCGAAAATAAACCTAGAAAACGTATGCAAAGTCTACCTTTTTACAAGTTCAGTAATTTTGGCCATTTGGAAGCCTAACTAAAACAATGGTGATATTAATAATGGAAAGTAGAGAATCGGCTTTTTGAATTGGTTTTAACTAAATTAAAGCTGAAGTGCAAATAAAGCAAACTAAACTAACAAAGTGTAAGAGATTTGATCAAATGAGATGAAAAATGAGTTGTAAGGCATCACACCTAATTTTCTTTGTACCAAGTCGAAGTAACCAAATCTAACATGCTCATGCCAAGATGGACTCCCACTCGGTTCTCTTGATTATCGAGTAACCAAGAAACAGTTATATTAGAGAATGTATTTCAGCCACCCCTTGATTATTGAAAATAACTCTCCCACAAACTTTTTAGGTTTTACCCATTCCTTGATTATCGGAATCCCGCGTTGACCTGCGCTGACACATTTTTTGTTCTTTTGCGTAGTTTGTCAAATTTTCTCCTTCAATTAAATCTTCACCAAGCCTTCGGAATTGGCCTTTTCTTTCTGCATATCAAATGTTCCTCCATGAATGTAGATTATCTTGATAAAATTTTAGAACTTAATTCACCGTGGTTTGGCTGCAAAGTTACAGTAATCCATACAAGTCTGGTTTTACATTTTTTGTCTTCTAGTGCAGAAATTTCACGGACCTTTTGAAGGCCTTCAATTCCAAGATAGCTCTTGTACTCTTCATAAGAAGTGATCATAAGGATGTCTAAAATGTCTTTGTTAAATTTTAGCTCATTTGGAGTTGATTTGATCTATCTGTCGCTTCTTCTTCCATGCCTAGCTCGGTTTCTCCTAGCTGGAGTAGGAAAAGGTGCTAAGATTGACATTTTAGTGCATTTCCAAGCTTCTCCCTTATTTCCTAGCATGACAGAAAACATAATAAATATATATATAAATAAACACAAAGGTTAAGTAAAAGTGCAAGATTAGGAGAATAATTACTAGGTAATTATGGACCTAACAAGAACCCTTAAAACAACCTATTCCATGAAAATCAATATTAAAGGCATGTAGGACAGAAAGAGGGAGGCCATGATTCCAGCTAGCTATATCGGTGTTGTGACCTAAATCAGCAAGAGCTTCCACAACAAAGTTCGCTCACGCCAAATGTGCTTGAATATGATGTCCGAGAATTGTGACGCTAACATTTTGATATAAAAAACTAGCATATGAATCTTCCAAGGAACTGTGATCTTATTATTAATACAGTTGATCAAGATCTTTGAATCGCCTTCAACTTTGATGTTTGACATGCCATGAATAACAGTTGCTTTTTTTTATTTTTTTATGTTGACATCTGCTTTCTTTCTTGTTTCCCAAGAGGATTAGAATATTTAAGTAAGTCATGAAACTCACATGATTAGTCACATACCAATACCAGTGACTTTCGTTGTGATAATCATTGTATTTGTTTCAGTTCACATGAGTGATTAACTAATCTCTATTCAGGTCTCCTAATTAAGTTTATTTTTGATAAGCCATTTGCTCTGTTAGTTTTAGTTTGTACCGGCCATGAATTCACCTTAACTCTGACTCTTACCAAGGCCGATGAAGGGAACATAACTGAAGTGTTTGATTATGCATTTAACCAAATTGAAAGGCAATGACTTGATACAACTGATTTTCCTGTGGTAGAAATATGTTCATAACCAATGGCTGTGCAAGAAGTTTTATGCTTAAGCAATAGTGGTAAAAATATAAAACTGATGTCGATTATCTTATATGAAATTGAAGGCATTACTGCACTTTTGTTTGCTACCGTAGTCTCGGTGAAAATGTCTTCTGTATCATTTCACTTCAGCTGCCCATAGAAGATAGAACAGCAGCATTCCTGGTTTGGCAGGTTACTCGAAGGGTTTCTGAAATTTGTAATGCTTTGCTTGGATTTTGTAGGGGCCTTAGAATGTATGGTTGCACGAGCAAAGATGTTGGCCGGATCAAGTTGGTGAGCCCTTGGGCATCCCAGAGGACATAGTTGCAAAAGGAGCTTCTTTTTGTGGTGATGAAATATTTTTGGCAGGCTATATAGTTCATCTAAATGATGATTGCTGTCTTGTTAATGATGTGTTAGACAATTTCAGTTCTGTTACTTGGTTAATATTATAGTTCGTTTATAAAAATATTTCTTTATTTTTTTTTTTTATCCATCTTGTTTGATTGTCTTCAGTCAATTGGATGATTTAGTGGAGTACAAAGTGCGATTGTTCCGTTAATTTTGTGTTATTGAAACTGCAATGATATTGAGGTTAGCTTTTTAGTAACCCTATTTGGCAACTTTATGGATAGCAGTAATTGTAATTTTTAAGGCTTTTTTGTCATGTTATGACTTATGAGAGGACTATTGCACCATGTATACAGATGAAATCACAGAAACATCACAGGCTAATTGGATTGGGTCAGTAGACCGAGAATAACTGGAAAAAACAACTTTAGGATTGTTTAAGAACAAGCTAAATTAACAGAGAGAGAGTAATGTTTCAGAGAGAATGAAGATTTCAAGTGTGTTTGTTCATCTCATACAAGAGGGTATTTATAGGAATACATTATAGTGTGAATGCTCAAAGAGAAAACCAAAATGATAACAATCTCAATGATGAAATCTGCCATGCTTGTTGCCCCTTGGTAAAGTATGTCACATAAGTCTTCATACACTCAAGTACCTATGTTTATACACTCAAGTACCTATCTACACACTTAAGTATTTGTTACATGATATAGACATATATAGTATAATACATTTATACTACAACACTCCCCCTTGGATATTTCATGTCAATAATATTGAGTTGGTGCGCTTCGAAGTTGCCTCGTTAAAAACCTTGCCAAGTAATAAAACTTTGTGGGAAAAAACAACCTTGGTCGGAGGAGAAAAAGAGCACAACGCGCATTGAGTGTGGAGTATGTTTCTGGATACTCCCCCTGATTTAGATTCCCCTTGAAGATTGTGGGAGTTCGGATATCCTTCTCAATCCGATGCTCTTTACATGTTTCTCGAAAGGGGATTTTGGTAATGACTTAGTAAATAAGTCAGCTACATTATCTTCTGATCGGATTTGATTTACTTCAATATTTAGAAGTGTTTGTTGTTGCTGACTGGAGAAGAATTTTGGCGATATATGCTTGGTATTGTCGCCCTTGATGAAACCTAATTTCATTTGCTCAATACAAGCTGAATTATCCTCGTAAATGCATGTAGGTTCATTTGTGATAAATTTCAAATCACAAGTTCCTCAAATGTGTCTATTTACAGACCGTAGCCATATGTACTCACGCACGGCTTCATGTAGGGCAATAATCTTTGCATGATTTGAGGAAGTAGCAACAAGGGTCTGTTTTATAGATCTCCAAGATATCGCGGTGTTTCCCATGGTAAAGACATAACCTGTTTGGGAGCGACCTTTGTGAGGGTCAGAGAGATACCCTGCATCAGCAAAGCCCGTCAAAACATCATTATCATTTTGATGGAGGGAAGCAGGGGAACGTCGGCCACTATGGATAGTGTTGCCGGCGTTCACATTTCTTTTCTCTCTGTAGGGATAAAACAAGCCCATATCAATTGTACCTTTTAGGTATCGAAAGATTGTGTTTATACCAACCCAATGGCGGCGTGTTGGCGCAGAACTATGTCGAGCTAACAAGTTTACTGCGAATGAGGTATCCGGTCTTGTGCATTGAGCTAAATATAATAATGCGCCTATCGCACTTAGATATGCTATTTCAGCTTCTAATAAATCTTCGTCCTCATCCCTTGGACGAAACGGATCTTTCCTGGGCTCAAGACTACGGTTGATCATAGGAGTACTCACAAGTTTTACTTCATCTTCATTAAAGCGCCTTAGTAACTTTTGAGTATATGCTGACTGATGGATCATAATCCCATCATTACGGTGCTCGAGTTCTATTCCGAGGCAAAACCGTGTTTTCCCGAGATCTTTCATCTCAAATTCAAATTTCAAATATTTAGCAGTTTCTTTTAACTCTTCTAGAGTTCCAATTAGGTTCATGTCATCGACATAAACTGCTACAATTGCAAATCCAGATCTTGTCCTTTTAATGAACATTCAAGGGCATATTTCATTGTTAACAATTCCCTTTCCAATCAAGTAGTCACTTAGACGGTTATACTACATCCGTCCGGATTGTTTTAATCCATATAGTGAGCGTCTTAATCTTATTGAAAACGCGCTCCGTAGTTTAGAGCCACTTGATTTAGGTAATTGAAGTCCATCTGGAACCTTCATATATATATATATATATATATATATATATATATATATATCTCTGAATCTATATCCCATAGAGATATGCTGTAACCACATCCATAAGCTGTATGACAAGTTTTTAGGAAACTACCAAACTGACAAGGTAGCAGAATGTTATAATGTCCATTGCGGGGGAATATGTCTCCTCGTAGTCGATTCCAGGGTGTTGTGAGAAACCTTGTGCCACAAGGCGGGCTTTGTATCTAACAACCTCATTTTTCTCATTACGCTTTCTAACAAAGACCCATTTATGGCCAACAAATTTTATATTTGGTGGTGTCACTGTTATAGACCTAAATACCTGTCTCTTTGTTAGTGAATCCAATTCAGTCTGGATGCATCTTTCCATTTGGACCAATATGCTCTTCATTGACATTCTTCAACGGAGCGAGGTTCGATATCATTTTATTCTATAATTCCTTTTGCAATATGATATGCAAATGCATCATCAATAGCCATAGAATTTCTGTCCATAGCCATCATTACATGCATACTAGTGTAATTCATGGAGATCTCTCTATTCTCTGGAATTTGTTCTGCCATTGGAGCGTCCTTCAATGATGTCTCTTGGACATAACCATAATCCGGAATTTTTTCATGAGATGGATTATTTGCATCGATGATTAATGGATTATTTTGTGTCAAACTCGCTTTCTTTCTTGGGCGAGAATCCATCAAACCTATAGGCCTCCCGCGCTTCCTGGCAGGAGCCGTGGGCCTAGCCACTGCATCACCCATATAGGGGATGTCATGTCCTTTAGTTTTAGGGACATCAATCTTTGCAGGTATGTTTGCAGCAGGTATATGTGATCTTGTCACTTTAGCGATATCAGAAAACGCATCAGGCATTGATTCTGCTACGTTCTAAAGATCGAAAATCCTCCACACTTCTATTTCAGACTGTGTGGTTCGGGGATCAAGATGAGACAAAGTGGGGACAGACCACAACAATTCCTATCTTTTCTGTTGAACATTAGTGTTCATGTCTCTCTCTAATGATGGGAAATCTGTCTCATCAAAGTAACAATCCGCAAATTTGGTGGTAAATAGATCACCTGTCAAGGGTTCTATGTAGCGGATAATGGTTGGAGAGTCATATCCAACATAAAGGCCTAAGCGTCTTTGAGGGCCTATTTTGGTGCGCTGTGGTGGCGCAATTGACACATAGACTGCACACCTAAATATGCGTAAGGGTGAGACATCAGGCTCATACCCAGTCACCATCTGGGACGCAGAAAAGGGTTGGATGGCAGTAAGTCTCAGACGAATAAGCACAACTGCATGCAATATTGCATAGCTCCAACAGAAATAGGGAGATTGGTGCGCATAACCAATGCCCTAGCCACCATTTGAAGTCTTTTAATGGCAGCTTCTGTGAGACTATTTTAGGTGTGTACATAAGGGACAGGGTGTTCAACCTCAATCCCAATGGACATGCAATAATCATCAAATGTTTTTGATGTAAACTCTCCAACATTGTCAAGATGAATTGACTTAATAGGATGATCAGGGTGGTGAGCCCTTAACTTAATGATTTGTGCTAGGAGTTTAGCAAATGCAGCATTTCTTGTGGATAAGAGCATGACATGTGACCAACACGTCGATGCATCAACCAATACCATAAAATATCTAAATGATCTGTAAGTTGGCTGGATATGTCCACAAATATCACCTTGTATTCTTTGTAAGAATGCTATATTTTCTTCAGTGTCCTTTACATAGGATGGTCTTGACCCTACCTTTGCTAAAGAGCAAGCATTGCAAAATGAATGATATGCTTTAGGAGTAACTCTTTGGACCAATGTTTGGTTCGTACTTCTTTTCGTTTTGAAGAATGGATGTCCGTGTGAAGTTTTTAATATACAGAACATCATATCACGACCTGGATGTCCCAAACGGTCGTGCCAAAGCCTTATGTGTCAAGATCCCATAAATTTTCATTCATGACATGGTTGGATTCAATGACTTTAATAGTGGTTGCATACAATCCACTAGAGTGACACATAAGTTTCTCTAATACTCGTGTATTTCCGTAGTTATTAAAGGTGATGCAAAGGAACTCTTGTCCATTCTCACAATGTGTTTCCACATGAAAATCATTGGCTCTTATGTCTTTAAAGCTTAATAGGGTTCTTCCAGCCCTTGGAGCATATAGAGATTCAGCGACATTAATATTTGTGCCATTTGGTAACAAAAATTGAGCTGGTCCTCGACTATGAATCAATTGTGATGGTCCTGCCATCGTAGTTACTGAAGATCGACTAGGTGTCATCCATAAAAATAATTGCCTATGTCGTAATATAGTATGTGTGGTGCCACTATCAAGAAGGCATTCCAATTCTCCAGAAAACATATTGAAAAAGAATAAAGTTCGGAATATTAACACATGTCCATGACATTGAATGATAATGCGATACTTTATTAATAGGGAAAATAGCCAATGATTACATCAAAGTTTTTCATAAGTCTATTCCAAAAATCAAACTTTAGACAAATTGTTGTCACTCAATCCATTTGGTGGAGCGAGGCTCGCCTAAATACCCCGATCTCAATTACTTTCCTAGACATCATACTTCATTGGGTACGCCACATGAGAAGGAGTTAATACAATTGTTATTTATTGACTAAGGCACATTTGCCATTCTTGGAAAATAGAAAGAGGACTATTCTAATCAAAGTCTGTGGCATCCTCGTTCTCTTCATTTATAGTTTTGAAGTCCTCAACAGTGAGATTGACATCTTCACCATCTTCATCTTCAGCAAGGTTCGCTTCTTGCTCTCTTGCTTCCCTATACTCCATGTAGCGTGCAGCTAGTTGGGTACTTGCATGACATTGCTTAAACCAATGCTCGATTGATCCACATCGATGACACATGTCATTGTGGTTACCTCCCTTCATTTGAGGTGCAGGTTATGCAGGTTGTGCACATTGTGCACGTTGTGGATATTCTCTAGGAGGGTTTCTGCTACTATCACGGCGCATGGTGCGACCTCCACGGCTCATGGTGCTATTTCCACGACCGGTTTTACCATATCTCCCTTTTCCACGTGTGGAGTTACCATCACGTGTGCCCGCTCTAAATTTGCGGTTTCCTTCTTTATTGGGGTGGCTATATGGACCCGTTCGTCCTTCATGTTCCCTATTATTAGGGTACACATGTCCGCTATTGTTAGGGTATCGCTTCTTGCACCCTCTCTTGGGTGCATTATAATTTGCCTCAAAAATTCTCTTGGTTCCAACTGGTCTTGAATTATAATTCTTTACGAGGATGTTGTCGTGCTTTTCAGCTACCGACAAAACATTGATGAGCTCATTGAGCCTCGTAATTCGTCCAACATTTACTTCCGTGCGATATTGCTTTGATAGCAAAATTACTGCAACGGGGAAGGTGGAGAGAGTTTTCTCAATTAGCTCTTTATCTGTGAGGGGTTTTTGACAGAACCAAAACATGGCTTTGAGGCGAAGAGCTTCTGAATTGTACTCAGCTCAGCAATAGACTTGAAGTCGGAGAAGCGTACATCGTTCCACTGAACCTTCAAGTCAGGGAGGAGGGAATCTTGGATATTGTTAAAGCGCTCTTCTAGCGCCCCCCATAGATCCTTTGCATCTTTGATGGACATGTACTCTAATCTGAGTGCTTTGTCCATATGGCGTCGCATCAAGATGTTTTCTTGTGCATGCTTTTTGGGTGTTCGTGGGAACACAAGACTTGCATTTGGTGCATGGATAATTGGCAATATCCCTTTCGATGTGAGATGGTTCTCAATGTTGGTTTTCCAGCTATGGTAATCCGAACCTGTTGAGTCAAGGATTTGAAAATCGAGTCTAGGTTCATTCGACATCCTTGAAGACAAGAAGAAAATATTAGTTTCGGAGTTTAAACTTCCACGAAAAATAATAAGATTTCCGAGCTATGCTACCAAGAAATCAATTTTCAAGAATCATTATGAACACTCTTAGTTCATTGATTACGAACGCTCTTAGTTCGTTTGGTGTGAATTTCTATAATTCCGCTTTTGATTGTAAGTTCCCGAGAAAAGGAAAAAGGAGAGAAAATGAATAAAAACTCAAAAACGGGAACTTTTAGTAAAGAATATCTTGAAATAGTGTTGCCAGAAAATTTGGCCGGAAAAAGTTATCAGAGGTGGTCGGAAGGATTGCTAAGAAAAATCGAGAAAATCGTCCGCAAAGTCGCCGGAAAAATGTTGGAAAAGTCGCCAGAAAAGTCGTTAGAAACTTTCCCTGCAGATGTGTCGGCAGATCTGTCGCCAAGTGCTCGTCAGTTTCTCGGCAGTGCTGTGCAGCTGCTCGGCAGTTGTCTCCGCAACTGCTGCGCAGCGTCTAGGCAGGTGCTCGGCAGGTGCTGTCGACAGGTCTCGGTAGCTCTCGACATGTGTTGTCGACAGCTTTCGGCAGGTACTCGACAGGACTCGGCAGCAGTCCGGTTGGTGCTCAAAACTTCCGGCGGCCGGTTCAGACCTTTTCCGGCCGGTTCTGGCTATTTTGAGGCCGATTCTGGGCTTCTGGAATCAAGGGCTTTGATATGAGCTATGGTTTGGGGGTTTTTTGTAGGTTTGGAAAAATGACTTCGATTGATGATGAACTCTACTCTTGTCAATTTTCAATTCTAATTCTAGAGCAACTTCATGCCGATAAAGTATTTAAGAACAAGCTAAATTAACTGAGAGAGAGAGTAATGTTTCAGAGAGAATGGAGATTTCAAGTGTGTTTATTCATCTCATATAAGATTGTATTTATAAGAATACATTGTAGTGTGAATGCTCAAAGAAAAAACCAAAATGATAACAATCTCAATGATGAAATTTGCCATGCTTGTTGCCCCTTAGTAAAGTATGTCACACAAGTCTTCATACACTCAAGTACCTATGTTTATACACTCAAGTACCTATCTATACACTTAAGTCTTTGTTACATGATATAGACATATATAGTATAATACATTTATACTACAATAAGAATCATTTAATCTAGTTTTTGGTTTTTAGCCGAGAATCCATTGTCTAAATCAAAATAACTTATATGTGTTATCAAATCAACACAACTTATATTTATATATAGAAACTTTCTTTGATAGCAGAATAACAGCAGATTCCACACAGTGACATAGATCCCTTCTCGACGTTGATTATGACAAGTCTGTACAGGCTTGTAGGGACATATGATAATAAATGCCCTACAATTACTTGCAATACAATTAAAGAGGTAAGCAGCTGATTAACTTGTTCAAGCTGCAAATTAACTCTGAAACATAAGCCACTGCAAATTCAGCGGAGGTGATGCCTGCAAGACGAATAAGAAAATTACAAACTCGTCCAGGAGAAACCAGGTAAAGGCTAAACAAGAAGGTACCGGAGAGTTTCTTTTGTCCCACGTCGAATTTTGCAACGTATTGTTGGGAGTCCAAGACGCTGGTGAGCTTCATAGCGATGACAGCCAGAGAAACCTACCAAAACATGACAGAATACTGAGCTACTATCCTAAAGACCCACTTGCAGCTATGATATTCTCATACTGACAAATTCAGTCTCGAAGAAAGTTTCTTTTCTGCATCTTTGTTTCTCACTTCAAAGTTATAACTAGAGAGCTCCAATGGTTTGTAAGGAAGCAATATAAAGAAATTTTAACTCTTTATGAGAATAATGATGAGTGCATACCGTAATAAACTCCGTCAACCTCAAGCACATCGATCTGCATTTATGAGATAATTAGTCGTAAAAAGTGATTATGGAATATACATGCATTCAGCGCACACTATCTGTTCAGAAAGCAAAACCTAGTAACAGATCCTATCATGGTATCAAAGTTTAAACCTCCACAAGTGAGACATCCTAGTATGCATTTTTCCTTTTCTTTTTGGGCCGGGATCCTAGTATGCACACCAGATTTTACTAACATGGACTCTTTCAGTTTCAGACAACATTCGTCCTCCTCTTCTTAGTGTATAAAACTATGGTTGAAATTTGAAAACCAGCTTAAGAGTGAGTAATAAGTCAACTTATTCATGAAAATTCACTCTCTGGTTTCTTGTAATAAGTCAACTTACTACAAGAAACAAGTTGAGCTGTACCGGATAGTTGCACTCATCCAATGTTAACATCATAACCTCATTTTCATTTTTTGATTACTTTTTCATAATCGGATCGAGGTGGGTACTTGAACACCAACTTAACTGTTAAATGCTTTCCCGTAAACAACTAAGTCTAGAAATATTTCAATTTCCTTCTAAATTATTGAAATATGAAATCTAATTCCTCTTTGTTAGCATTACATTAGCTATTACTGATATGTAATATATGTATTGATGTCCTGAATTAAAAGCATTAGCATTACATCAAATGCAGCCTGATAATCCCATTTTCCTATATTGTAAATTGAAAATGTTACGCTATGAGTGCATATATTTCACTGTCTTCCTAAGTACAGCATTCACGATCACAAAACATCATGACAAGTTCACAATCAATCCTATATGAGAAGGATGATCAAACAGAAATATACAACCCAATAAAGCAAATTACGAAATTGGGGTTGTTACCAATACTTACAGGTACTTGGAGGCCAATTTCACTTATGCTATCCATCAGTTCCTGAACCTTGACTGGATCATTAGCTCTGGTTCTCATCAAAGGCCTCCTTATCTTATCAACAGGAAGCTCCAATATCACAGGACCGCCATCCCCACCACTACTACCACAGGAACCAGGGTCGGCCTTGCCCATGGGCAATGTTGGCGACAGCCCAGGGCCCAAGATTGATGGGGGCGCCAGATTTCTCTCCCATTACTCTATACTATAGTTTTCTCTAATAAATTTTTTATTATAAAATACAAAACGGTCAAAACCCTATCCTATGGACTCCCTCACTCCCATTTCTCTATGTCTCTCTGCCACCACCGCACTGCCCGTCTACCCCCATCTTTTTCTCTTTCTTTGTTCTCTTTTTCTTTTTAATTATACTTTATACTATATAATATCTTTTTCTCTAATAAAATACAAAAGCTACCCTATATACTCCCATTCTCTCAGCCTCTCTGCCCCCCACATCCCTTTCTCTTTCTTTGTTCTTTTTTTCTTTTTAATAATGTAAGTATACTTTACATACTCCCATCTCTTTCCACTTAGCCGCAAGCTCGCAACCATTCTTCTTCATCTCTCTAGATTCTCCTCTTCCTCCTCTTTCTTCTTCACTTTAGCGTAGTAGCTAGTGAAAAGAATAGTTTCGGCAAAACTCTCTCTCTCTCTCTCTCTCAAGTCCCAAACCTTAGAACCCAGCAAATTTTTTCTTTAAATTGGTTGCAACGTTTACTCAATTTCAGATTTTCAGGTATTATTCTATGCTCCAGTGTTTTTCAATTATTATTCAAAGTGATTTCTAACAACTTGCTCGTTCATTGGTTTTAAATTTTCAATATTAGGTGAAGTTAGATTTGCAAGTCAGTCTCGATCAGAATTGAAAAACTGTTGTGCGAATCTTGAAACTGCTTTGAGAAGTGGTGAGGGTCCTGATATTGATGCGAAATATTTGCTTATGGAGTTACAAATTTTGCAGGAGATGTTGCCAAATGAGGCCTATGAAACAAATAGGCCTTGGACATCCATTTAAATTATGGAGTTTGCAAAGAAAATGGATATGTTTCCAAGTGTTATGGTTGCCTACAAGATTTTATTGACTATACCTGTGACGGTAGCATTTGCTGAAAGAAATTTTTCAAAATTAAAATTATTAAAATCTTATCTGCGGACTACATGACTGAAGATAGGTTGAAATGGATTAGATTCTTTAACCATTGAAAGAAATATGTTGGCAAATGTTGATTATGAAAAGATAATTGATGATTTTGCTTCAAGAAAAGCAAGAACTAATGTCATGATTTGTAAACTTTTTTATACGTTGTTTTAGTTTTATCACTTTATGTCCCCGTTGTATAATGTTTTTTTTATGTAATAGCCCCTAAAAAAAAGATTTAGAGTATGACATTTGAAAGAACTATTACATGTCTATTTAGGCTAGTTGGGCACACACAAAAAAATTCGCCCTGGACATTAAAAAACTCAGGACCGGCCTGCTTTCACAGGTAAACAGACAATTGAGCTTTTAATTTCATTAGGCAAATTGAAATTTCTGAAATTTGTTTGTGTCTGCCACTTTGCCTTTTACTAGACCCATAATCTTCATCTGGGTATCTGCTAAATCATCTTGAAATTTAGGATGAAGGAAAATGGCCTTGCCACAACTTCTGTCAATGTAGTTGGTGTTGAAGTAGCTTTGGACTTTAGGGGAAATGTTGGCTTTACAAGAATTATGGACTTTGTCCTACTGCATACCCTGCAGACTTGTAGTTCTATTGTATGAATAGAATGCTCGTTCATGTGTTATATTCAGTGACATTTCTAAGCTTCTTTTACTTCATAAAAGACTCACAGTACAGATGGGAAGGAGTGGTGTGTGTTTATTTCACTACTCTAGTGCAGAGTAGAAAGCATGATATTCAAGTGGTCAATTTGGTGATCTGTTATTGAAGAAATATTGTATTTTCTTACCAAATAGGGAAGAATCCTCATATGGTACCTGATTATTGTCTAATTCACATTTTGGTACCTAAATTTTCAAAACTACTCTGATAGTACCTGAACTATTGCTCCGTTTCTCCATATGGTACTTCCATCCAATCTGCCGTTAACTTTGCCTACGTGGCTCATTCTTATAAGTTGACATTCATCTCCCAAAAAAAAAAGTTATAGGCAAAGTTAACGGCAGATTGGATGGAAGTCTCATATGGAGAAACGGAGCAATAGTTCAGGTACTACGACAGTAGTTTTGAAAGTTTAGGTACCAAAATGTGCATTTGACCATAGTTCAGGTACCATTTGAGGATTTTTCCCTACCAAATAATATTTCTTTTTCATATGATGTTTGTTGGATGGCCTTGTAGTTGCTTTAGTTACTGTAGAGTCTAATTCTAATGGTTTTTAAGCTTCATGGCATGTGATTATGAGTTGCATATGGTTCTTAGGTCCCTGTGTCGTGTTAGCGCTACAAACAATGAAGAGGCTGCTGCCAAGGTAGCTGCAGCAAATGCCGACAGTGGAGCTCCAACAATGTATCGTTTGTTGTAAAAAATATGGGACAGAATTTCTGTAAAATTAAAATAAAAAAATATGAAAATATCTTGAAAAATAAAAATAAAAATATAGACAAGGAAATGAAATAAAGTAAGAAAATAATATAATATATATGTTTTTATATAGGAAAACTTATCGAGTCGAGATGTGCAAACGCACTGTCCTAAGAGAAGATTCGTCCCCTACTACACAGAGTTGAATGACGAACTTTCCTCAAGATACAACAACTCTTCGAGCTCCGTCGTGTAGCTAAGAAACCCCATTGAACCTTAATCACCCGTGCACTCAAAATGGTATATAAGTAAAGTATGTATATGTATAGTTTGTAAGAGTATATTTGGTAGAGGTATTTGGCTAGAGTGGTTGCATTATGGTGGATTATACCGTCATGTATACCCTCATTATCTGACAATCTAAACTCCCACACATGTGCATGTTTCATGCCTCACCATATGTCTTCCAACTCTAGCCATGTATCCTTATATAGATCATACTTACCATGACCATAATTAGCCTCATAAACCATATAACGATCAAATAATAATCATATATTTAAAACATAAAACCGTTAAACTATAAATAGAGTAATAAACACAAAATGAAAATAATCCCCAAAATAAATAAGGAAATAAATAATATAGATTTTGATTTTAAATCATAAAATTTCCAACATCATCCTTCACATATTAAAACTGGTTTGATCTCACTTTCAATATCAGGGCATAGTTTTCAGTTCAGAGTATTCTATTTAACTGTTAAGCTTTGATCAATTAAAACATTGAAGGTGCCGGTTCCAATTTAAGGAAAGTATCCAGATAGAAAATGAGAATAACTTTTCTGTAGTTAACTTTAGAAGGACCACTTGCAGAAGATTAGAATAGCAATACAAATAATCTTCTACCACATGTTTGAAACCGCATTGTCATGTACTGTATTGACTATTGAGTTAATATGAGCTTAATAATTGCAGTAAACAACTATTTTGCAGCAAATTTCGTAGAGAAGCAAATGAGAATCCTGTTGCAAATGATCAAAGATGATGAAGGAGATATGAGTAAGAGGTTCATTAAATCTAATTCTGGATTTCAGTATATAACTTATGGGGTCATGCATATAGAAAAGATAAAGTACCTTGTCAAGATCATTGCTTCTTCCTTTTTCTTTTTCTGTTTAAACCTGTATGTCATTTGCATTACCTTGAAATAGGTAAGGGCCAAATGGAACTGAAGTACATCTTATGACAATGATAGTATCATCCAAATTGACCAATCATCTTATGAATTCCTTCTTCCCCTATATTCAGCTTTGACCAGATCATAGCAAAGGAAATCCCATCGACCATTGTGTACGAGGATGATAAGGTCTTGGCATTTCGGGATATCAACCCACAGGCTCTTCCACCATTCCTATCTCTACATGTCTGAAATGGATCCTCATTTGCTATCCCATTTCAGGCTTCATTTCTCTGCCATAGTTTATATATACAAGGGGAACTCATTAGATATTTATTACCAGATTGTCTCGTTAAGAAACGAAGTTCAATCATCCATTTAGTTATGTTCACCTTAGAATCAATTTCGGAACCTTGCTTTCGATCACAAGGGAAATCACTAGTTGGTTGATGATAATTATCAGTGTTCCAAAGCTGAACAGAGCTCATCCAATCTAGAGTCTTTTTCTTTCTTATGGTTATTGGGTTCCCCGGTGTTTTTATCACAATCTTTCTTCAATGGTATGAATTCTTCCAACACCAGTTGAACATTTGGCTTAGCACATTGCATTGCATCTTCCTTCAGAGCTTGAATTGCTGCAATCAATACGAAAAGGAAACCCAGAAAAAAAAAAAAAAGTCAGAATTAAGCAAAACCCCATTCATCAATATCATCAAAACGAAAAACCCATCTCCAGAATAGAATTGATTATCATTTTCACTAAACACCCATCAATCAAAAACCAAAACCCATATCCAAAATCAATACTTTTCTGCGTTTAGAAAAAAAAAAGGGTTGGAATGCGAAAAACGAAAACCAACCATCATTCAAGAGGAACATGCAAAGAGGAAGCTCGCGCTTGAAGGCGTCGATCTTCCTCATCTCCTCCTCCAATCGCTTGATGAAATCGTCAAGCTTCGAGAGCCTCTCGGTCACATTTCCGATCAAAGAAACCTCCTTGAGGAAATCAGTGATCGTTTTCGGAACGAAAGTGGGTCTAAAATCCAAGCTCAGTTCAGGAGGAACCGAACCTATCTTCACAAATTTAGAGACGAGAGATTTAGATCCTTTCTGGTATTGGGTTTCTGATATCTCTTCTTCTCTATACGTTTTTGCTCGCTCTGGGTTTGTGCGTGTGTGATTCAACCAGAGGGAAACTGAGAGGTGAAAAACGAGAATCAGAAACAAAGAGGGTCTATTTATATAGAAGAGATTGAGGGAGATTGAGGGTTATAGACAGCGAGTTGGGTATTTGGCAGCGAGTTGGGTATTTGGGAAATCTATTTTTCCTCTGAATTTTTTTTTTTTCTATTCATACCTCTTACATTAGCATTGAAACATCCACTCGTTTTTGAATATTTTAAAACTCTATTTTAACCTTCTTACCAAAAAAGAAACAAGAACAAATAAAACTCTTACACCTCTTTAATCATCTTATCTCTCTCCTCCTTCATGAGGAACACCTGACTTCCTTCATCTCCATATTTCTTATATTTGCTAACAGATTTATAATTATATGAATCCTTTGCCAAACCCCCAATGTTCTGCCATTTTTTTTTTCTTGCAAATCTCAGGCCCTTTTCATTTTCATTCTTATTTACGAACTGTGTAGAAGCAAAGCGCTTTGCTATACCTCCTCTTTGAATTCAAATAAACAAAAATACATTGTTCTTGATTGATCCAACCATAACTAATAGTGTGAGGGTCAAAAAATTGCACCATGGACAGTTACCACAGAAAGCTATAGGCCACAGTAATGCAGGTTTTTTTTTTTTTTTTTTTTTTTTGAGCTGAGATAATAACCATTGACATGGTATTTGGTCACTGGAGATGTTTGTGTAGGTGGGGATGGATCGTGGATGATCTGAAATTATGGATATAGGAAGAAGGGGAGGTGTAAAAAGTAAAGAAAATTGGGTAAAATTGGAAGTTTAATGGTAAAAAATAGTGTACGAGGTCCAACGACCGATATGAGAGGTATGAATAGAACCTCTCAAAAAAAAAAAGATGGAAATGAAAATTTAAGCCAGAAGAGTAGGGATGACAAAATCCCCATCGGGTAGGGTACCCATAGGGTATTCGACCCTAACGGAGAGAAATTCGGGGAAAATCGGATAACGGAGATGGGGATCCCCAACATTCGAATTCTGAAACCGGGTACAGGGCGGGGATGGTATTTTGATTCCCATCTCTATACCCACCCAATAAGAATTATCTAAAATATATATTATATATATTTTTGATATTATTTAGAAGGGGTAAATATTGTTTAGTCCTTGAACTTTTGACCATAAAACACTTTAGTCCCTGACCTTCTAATTTCACAGGTTTAGTCCCTGTACTTCAAAATTTCAAACCAATAGGTACTTGCCGTCTAAAAGTCATGGTGAAATGTCTATTATGCCCTCAGTTCTTTTTTTTTAATTAATTATTAATTTTTTTTTTTGGAAAAGGAATTTTTTTTCCCTTTCTTTCTTTCTGTTTATTTTTTCTGTTTTTTTTCCTTTCTTTCTTTATGTTTGAAAAAAAAAAAGAATAGATAAAATAAAGAAAAAGGAATTAAAAAAAAGAGAAAGGAATAAATTTATTTTAAAAAAAAAGAGCTGAGGGCATAATAAACATTTCACCGCAACTTTTAGATGGTAAGGACCTATTGGTCTGAAATTTTGAAGTACAGGGATTAAACGTGTGAAATTAGAAGGTCAGGGACTGAAGTGTTTTATGGTCAAAAGCTCAAGGACTAAACAGTATTTAGCCCTATTTATAAATATTTATGTAAATTTCATATTTTTGTCAATATTTAAATTCTGTTAATGAATATGTTCAAAAAAAAAGAAGATTCTTTTAATAAAAGATCTTTATCAAAATGCTAATTTTCCTTGATTGAAATAAGAAATTTATTTTATTTTGATTTTGATTTTAATTTCATATTTTACAATCCATAATTATTTGTATAAATTTTTATATAATAAAGTAGTAATATTATTAACGGGGATTGGGGCGGGTACGGGGACCTAATCCCCAATTGGGATGGGGACGGGGAATCTCCAGTATCTCATTACGAGGATTGGGGAGGGTAAAGGGATGGAAAATGAAGTTGGGTATGGGGATGGTAATTTAATCCCCTTACCCTACCCTCCCCATTGCCATCGCTATAGAAGAGAAAATGAGAGAAAGAAGAAGAAGATCCTATTGAGGGAGAGAAAACGTCGGCCATTTTTTTTCTTATTTAAAAAATTATGATTCGTGGCGTCGCGTATTTGAGTTTTAACTTGGTAATTAAATATCTACTGTCTAAAATAGTAAATCATAAATTCTCGTATCTAAAATTTTGCAACAGAATCTGTAAAACCAAATAGCATAGTAAATGAGGGTTTTCGGGGTGGTAAAGGATGAGAAAACTAATTTCCTTTTGTTGTGAAATAGGACCAATTTGAGTAATTTATAAGTGGCTTTAATTTCTTAGGTATTTTATTGGATTTTTTCAGATTCTTTCATTTAATATCAGATTATAGTGAATCTGATAGCCTTTTGCCGACTTAAATAAATGTTTTTTTTTTTATGAAAAAAAAATTGTAGCTTTTCTTGATAGACCAAATTATGGGATTGATTTATATGGTTTCTAGAAATAACAAACAATATACGGGACTTTGATGCTATCTCTATGCATTCTGTCATTGCAGGCTGAATCTAGGCATGTGGAAATATTGGGTCAACTTCTGTATGCTGCAAAAAAAGTTGCTGAGAAAGAAGGTATTCTTCACGGGTTTCGTGTGGTTATCAACAATGGCCCAGAGGGATGTAAGTCATCGTTTTAAAATGTTTGTCTGTGCCTTCCCTTCACATTTGTGCAATGCTTAGCTTTGTTGACTTCAATCATCAATGTGCTCTCTGTATCCAGGTCAATCTGTTTATCATCTCCACTTGCATCTCCTTGGTGGGAGACAGATGAAATGGCCGCCTGGTTGAATATGCAAAACTGATGGATAGTGACGGTGATCTTAATCTTCACTGCATGAGGAATCAGAAGACTAGAATTCTTAGTTTGGGTATTGTTTCTTAATACATAATGTAACTTAATTAGAAAGATGGTATCGTTTTGGTATTATTACCCGTTCAATAACACGCCCATTTTGAAACGATTTGCATAACGATACACGATTCCATTTTAAAGTGTTAATGGCCTCAGTATACCCCCACAGGATGAACTGATCAAGTGCTCTTCATTCTTCCTAAGTTGATTACGTAGTAGATGATATGTCATACCTTGTTATTTGCACATGTACTGATGTTAAAAGTCCATAAATTAGTTGGTGCTCCCCCAGGTATTAGGGTTCTAAGGTCCAATTTGGGATACCTTAAATTATTTAAAAAGTTACTTAACATATATTTAAGCAGCAAAATGTGTTCGGTGAAAAAAAAAAAATCAAAAGTGTTTTAGAGAAATGGAATTGAGAGAGAATTGATGTGTATTCTCATTGATAATATGTGCCTCTTTATATAGAGGATTACAATGCATAGAATCTAAACATACAAGGAAAATAATTCTACATTGAATAGGATTCTAAATCCTTCTATAACCTTACTACCACTAGGTCAAGTAACCTAGAGTTTGGGCCAAACACATAATCTGGATTTCCTTGAACACTCCCCCTTGTGTCGCCCAAACGTGGTGCTTCTCTCATTGCGTCATTAAAAACCTTGCCGAGTAACAAAAACCCAGTGGGACAAAAATAACCTCGGTCGAAAGGGAAAAAGAGCATAACACACCCTTCACGTTTCGAGACCATACATGTAGACATCTCCTCCTGATGTCTGCATCTCCCCCTGTTGACTACGATCATGAGATTCAGATAACTTCCGCAAACGATGCTACAAACATGTTTCTCGAAAGTGGAATTTATGCAATGACTTAGTGAGCAAGCCTGCCGCACTGTCCTCAGATTGAACCTAGTTCACTTTGATCTTGAGGAGAGTTTGTTGTTGCTGATTATGCTTGGTGTTGTCGCTTTTGATGTAGCCTTGCTTCAAAACAAGCAACATTATCCTATATGCTCGTAGGCTCATCTGTGGTAGACTTCAAACCACAATTATTTGAACATGCGTAATTATGGATCCAATCCATATACATTCATGAACCACTTCGTGAAGAGCAATAATCTCTGCATTGTTCGAAGATATAGTGACTATGGTCTGTTCTGTAGACCTCCAAGATATCACGGTCTTTACCTATGGAGAACACTTAACCAGTTTGGGAATGACCTTTGTGTGGGTCAGAGAGATACCCAATATCAGCAAAACCTTCCAAAACACATGTTGTTTTGGGGTGGGGATAGGAAACGCAAGTGAGACCCACAACCTTCTGGGGTCTTCTTCATTCATACACTCGTACTGGAGCGAATCATCCATATGACGAGTCATTAGGATGATGGCTTTTGCCTTATTTGCCTCTAAGGCTACTCTATTTGCTTCCAAAGCTTGAGCTTGCTCAACAGTTAGCACGTCCTGGCTAGGCTCGAGAATCGTCTCCAGGATTCCATCAGCCTTGAGATGCTGGCGGACATCACGAACCCACCTGTGATATCTAGAGCCAGTTGTTCCTAATGGAGCAAAGTCCAATTTGTTCAGGTTACTCATCCTGAAAGAGAACAAGAAATTAAGGTTAGTTTCGGAGTGTAACGTAAAAAAAGGCTACCACGAAAACATGTAAAATTTCTGAGCGTAGTCGCTTCCAAGAAATTTAGGGATTTCTGAGCGTAGCTGCTTCTAAGAAATCTTATTCCAAGAGGAATTGGATTAGATCGAAACAATGATGTGTTTGTGGTCGATCATAACATCTCAACAAATACTATATTTGGAGGACTCTACAAGCTCCAAGCTTGGAGTGAGCATGAACCCCCACAGTTCGGCTTTCGGTCTCCCCTATGAAGAAGAAAGGGGGGTAAAAGAAGGGAGGTTGGAAGTCCCCGAGAAAAAGAAGAAAATCAATGAAAAACTTCAAAATGGGAACTTTTAGAAAAGTTTACCTCGAAAAGATGCCAGAAATCTTGGCCGGAAAAGTTGTTGGCTTGGCAGTGCAGGGATACTGCAGGGTCGCTGCAAGGATGCCGTGAGGCCGCGAGGACGCTGCAGAGATGCCGCGAGCACTGTTGTGGGGCCGCTGCGGGGATGCGACTGCAGAGGGGATATCGCGAGGCCACGAGGATGCTGCAGGGGCAGTGGAGATTTAGGGTTTTGGTTTTTAGGGCTAGGGTTAGAGCTCGTGCTGATAACGTGTTTTAGAGAAACGGAATTGAGAGAGAATTGATGTGTATTCTCATTGATAATATGAGCCTCTTTATATAGAGGATTACAATGCATATAATCTAAACATACAAGGAAAGTAATTCTACATTGAATAGGATTCTAAATCCTTCTATAACCCTATTACCACTAGGTCAAGTAACCTAGAGTTTGGGCCAGACACATAATTTGGATTTCCTTGAACAAAAAGCAATTTATTTGAAAATCAGCGCCAATTTAACATTTTCATAATTTAAACGGCTTAATTATTGTTTAAGTCTTTCTCAAACCACGCCCAAGTCTTCTTATCAACAAAATTGGAATTACAATATCTTTGTAAATCTTTTGGTGTTCACTTTGCTCATGTCCAAATTTTAAAAGAGTATAAAACCACCTCCAACACCAAAAAAAGAAGGTTAACAATCTCATGATCTCTCTTAATAGTCACATAATCAGGAATATAATATGTTTTGTTAATCTTTTGGTCACAAAATCGGAAATACAATATCAAGGTTAGGTTCACAATGTCCAAATAGGTTTAGGATTACCTAGTCCCACTTGTAATAGGGTTAGCATATTCCTACTTGTACTTGAAGATATTGTACTGTAGTCTATAGACCCCTATTATTATTGAAAGTATCTGAATCTTCTCTCGAATTCTCTTTCTCTAAAACGAGCGCCCCAATTTGACACTTACCAGTTACCAGTTAGTTACAAAAAATTTACCAACCCCAGGTCATCTATGAAAATAAGAGATACATTTCTATTACCCCGTTATTGTTTAGCATACAAGTTTGTTCGATCTCAACCATGGCGGATAGTAAAGAAGATTGTATTATCTGGGTTTCACTTACTAGCGTCATCAGTGGCACCGTACTCTTGTGTTACTTCTTGATAATACCCTCTAAACCTTCCATTCATGTAACCGATTCCTCGCTCAACCCTCCTAACAACAACAACACCACCCACAACTACAATCTTGCCCTAAACACCGCCCTACAATCTTGCCCATTTCTTAGTGGGTGTGATTCACCCACTTTATCTCATTTCAAATTCATGAAATGGGCCTATCTTGTTACAATGATATATGGCCGTGCATTTTCATAGGGAGCTAAAAATATAGTATATCACATGTTAGCATGTTACAATAATGTTAAAGTTGCATACTACTGGAAGTAAAAGAGCAGGAAAATAAATCTTCATATTTTGCTGGCTTTTTCACAGGTCTAAGATTTGCAGTCTTACACTGGTTCTTGATAATCTCTTTGCAGTCGTACCCCGTGATGACTAACTACCTTAAGTCGGGCTGGAGAAGCCGAAAGCTTCACTAGAGGCCTGTACATTGAGTTAGTCACCTCTCCGAACATCCCTGATGGTTTTGTCAAACACTATGGTGAATCGAATTGGAGGCATATTGGTGCATGATTTGGCTTACTACTGGCCACGATATACCCCCATTTTCTTCACCTGCAGATCATGATCTGACATTGTTCGCCATTATGTTTGAGGGAACAATTGATGTGGCTTGTAATGTAGCGAGTGGCACGCAAGCTTGTTGAGCGAACTGGCCTGAATAATTATGCAGAATAGTTATATATCTACTCAAGAGTCTTGGCCCAACAGATAATTTACATATCTGTCGACAGATATCATGGTCTTCACAAACTTCTCTGCCATCATATTCCAGTTGCCCATGTCACACTAAGAAATGATCCCTTCCACGAATAACCTGAAAATTGGTTGCGTACCCAATTAAAGACACTCATATATACCACATATACAAGTAAAGATGTGCAGAATTAGCACATACAAAGTATGTGAAAATGTTCAGAGAAGCAAACTTTGTCGCCGATGCTTGTGCAAACCTAGTGCGCAACTACGCACGGAAAAAGTGTGGGAGAGACACTTGCATTCCAACATCTCAAGGGCCATGTTATCTGATAGACTAGGATCTGGGTGCACCAGAGGCACCTCTATTTAACTCTTCTGTACGTTTCTTATCCAAAAAAAAAAAAAAGGTATGTGAAAATGCTCGCATAAATTATTTGATATATGTAAAAAATTTAAGATCGACTGGCCTAGGTTCAAATCACGTCTCTTCTAATTGCAGATCCTCATATGGTACGCACAATAATTAAATTTCAAGGCAATGTTGTTGTGACAATGAATGTTTATTAGGTAAAAGAACTAATAAATATACCAAACTTCTTTCCATGGAATAGAATTAATCAGTTGACAAAATTGACTGCAAAAATGAAAGGAGCAATAACAAGCAAAGAAGTTTTACCCTGGGCTCAAATTGGAGAGCTTGGGTGTCTCTTTGAACGCCCCCCGACAACTCTTCTCATGTCTTCTCCATTGAGATCAGCAATGGCCGCCCACCGGTCTTTCCCATGCCATCCAATTGTATCAAGTCCTAGATCTCTAGGAGTGATGTTACAATACTGTTCTCCGAGATCCCATAGGCGCTCAAGACCAGAGCTGTGTTTGCATTTCTGCATTTGATTGAGTTCGGATGAATAGAGCAAAAAAAATGGTAACCATGCGCAAATGGTTTATTCAAATAAAGGACACTTAAATGTAATGAAGGTTGAGTGGTATTTATAAAAACTATGACGGCAAAACCAATAGCAAGACTAGAGTTTGCTTCACTAAATTCATGTGACCTTCACAGAAAATGCGTGTATCCGTTTTCAAAATAAATAGCTTGTCAACAGTGACACTGAAACTGGTTGAACTAAAGACAAGCTTTTCACTAATTTCATGTGACATTCACAAAAAATTCGTGCATCCGTTTTAATAATAAATAGCTAGCCAATAGTGACATTGAAATTGGTTGAATTGTAGATATAGTTTTCACAATTTTCACAGGAGCATTAGAAGAAACGCATACTTAATTTAGAAAAATTAATAGCTAATGACACTATAGTCTAGTGGGCTAGCAAAAATATTTCAACAAAATTTCACACAAGCATTAGAAGAATTGATGTATAAGTCACAGAAAGTTAACTCCACATTCGTGTTAGAGGAACTCATTTAAGTTGAGAATAACATTACTATTTGTTGAACTATAGATAATCTTCACTAAATTCAGGGAAGCGTCAAAGAAACTCATGTACATCTTTAAAACGTTAAGAGCTAGGGGACACTACATATATAGTTTGTTAAACCACGAGTAAAAATTAAATTAATTTCACACGAGTGTTAGAAGAAACTAATTCTTAAATTATAAAAGTTAATATGTCACGACACTATAGTTTATTTTAATAGTATACGAACTTTAACCACGGCAACGTGGTTTAGTGGCTGCATTGGTTACCCCCACGGGAACGTTTAAGAGGTGGACCCCCACGTCTTGCATTCTAAAGCTTGTCCAAGACCATGATTTTCCACCAAAAACCTTGGACTATAAGCACTGTTTCTTGGCCAAAATCACATATTCTCATTTTCTCACTAAAATCTTTTGTAACCCTAACTCATGATTTTAAGCAATTGTATAACTGACAAAACCTAGAGATCTCAACCCTATTTTTTTTATGATTTTCCAAAGTTAAAGAACCAAAAAAATGAAAAAAAAATTCGTTGACACTTGTACGTTCCATCACTTGAGTCAGCTCCTAAAACTCATGTTTTACCAACAATGAAGTTAGGACATAAGAGAAAGATGGTGTTAACAAGTTTTGACATGTCATGACATGCAACGAGTGCTATGTTAAAACCACTTTGATTAGTTCCATGTCAAAAAAATGCAAACCATTAAATGACAACACGGGCACCACATATTTTGTCATGATTAATTGAGTAGTAAAAAGTTCTTACAGAATACATGTCTAACCAAATTTTATTCATTCAATTGTTCCAAATTTAAACTGCAAATGAAAGATATAAATGCATACTATGACTTTGAAGTTGCAAATTGTAAGCAACTTTTATTTCATTTACAGTACACAAATGTATAATTGACCCTAGAGATGTCAATTCAAGTCACTCTAATATCAGACCAAAGAAGAATTAAATAACTAGAAATAGAGCTACCCTTATATACTTTGCCTATTTGTTTAACCAAATTCCTTATTACAGAGGCTTTCAAAGTATATGTTACACATTGTTGCATATCCCACCATATGAATAAGCTTCACTTAGACTTTTCGCTGGTACTGGAAATTGAGTTCGTAGTCATATATGCTCCAAGGTTGCCAAGGTGTCTGCGAAGGACATGAAGTAAATCAGAGCCAGAACAAAATTCTGATCACATGTTTTTTCCCTAATAAGCCTAAAGTATTTACCTAAATAAGGATTGTAGACGTTGAAGATCATCTGCTGAGCAGACATCTATCAAAGCATATACTCCAGGTCTTAGAGCTTCATATATTTCCCTATAAATTCAATCAAACTATAGTTCCTATAGATAGCATGAAGGCCGTTATGAATATTACACTCTCAAGATTGTCCACTGAAAAGATACTTTGAAGATTGCAAGAGGTGCGTTTGCTTGTGCTTATTTCATTTGTCGTGAATCTACGAGAATTGAATATAAGAGGATAATGAAGAAGAAAGCAAGTTACGAATGTAGGATCTACATCACCTCTCTCCTTTTTCTTCTTCACCAAATACCAACCTAATTTTGATTCTATTAATTCAAAACAGATATAATAGGTGTGTTACATGTATAATCAATTCATCTGTTATACTTCTCATGTATAAGCAGCCAAAGTCTGTTCGTTTCAAACCTTTACCCTCATATAATTGCACTTGAGAGAAGACACGTGAGGCATGCGTGCTTTTAAATTATTTGTGACACGATTACCACATTGGGAAAGGAGTTTATGTGAGGCTGTTCATATACGCTGATGTCGCATTAGAGTTCGTCCCGTCGGGGACGTCTGATAAAATTGGAACGATACAGAGAAGATTAGCATATCCTTGCCCTGCGAAAGGATGACACGTATAAATCAAGAAATGGTTCAAAATTTTTTGGGGTTTTTTCTCATCTTTTGATTCCAGATAGCCTACCTTTGCTTTCTGGGTCTTCGTTTTTCTTTGATTCTATATGCTTTTTGTGACTTTGAACCATCAGTGATTGCTTTTTGTGACTTTGAATTATCAGTGATTCGGTCCTTTGCTATATATTAATGCGAATGACAAACTGATAAAATTGGAACGATACAGAGAAGATTAGCATATCCTTGCCCTGCGAAAGGATGACACGTATAAATCAAGAAATGGTTCAAATTTTTTGGGGTTTTTTCTCATCTTTTGATTCCAGATAGCCTACCTTTGCTTTCTGGGTCTTCGTTTTTCTTTGATTCTATATGCTTTTTGTGACTTTGACCCATCAGTGATTGCTTTTTGTGACTTTGAATTATCAGTGATTCGGTCCTTTGCTATATATTAATGCGAATGACAAACTGATAAAATTGGAACGATACAGAGAAGATTAGCATATCCTTGCCCTGCGAAAGGATGACACGTATAAATCAAGAAATGGTTCAAATTTTTTGGGGTTTTTTCTCATCTTTTGATTCCAGATAGCCTACCTTTGCTTTCTGGGTCTTCGTTTTTCTTTGATTCTATATGCTTTTTGTGACTTTGAACCATCAGTGATTGCTTTTTGTGACTTTGAATTATCAGTGATTCGGCCCTTTGCTATATATTAATGCGAATGACAAACTGATAAAATTGGAACGATACAGAGAAGATTAGCATATCCTTGCCCTGCGAAAGGATGACACGTATAAATCAAGAAATGGTTCAAATTTTTTGGGGTTTTTTCTCATCTTTTGATTCCAGATAGCCTACCTTTGCTTTCTGGGTCTTCGTTTTTCTTTGATTCTATATGCTTTTTGTGACTTTGAACCATCAGTGATTGCTTTTTGTGACTTTGAATTATCAGTGATTCGGTCCTTTGCTATATATTAATGCGAATGACAAACTGAAACTATTGCTACCCACCTGTTTGTTGAAATGCGTCTGACGACCTCTTCTCATTCTTGGGTTTGACTGACGATGGAATTCAGATTCAGATAAACTCTTTTTTTTGTTTCTTTTTTTTTTTGTTTTAGTGCATTCGACTGAGCTGCTTGAACAACTTGACTATTTGTTCTTGCTGATTTATACATGACCATATCTGGGTTTAAAGGTTAGCTCAACTTGTTGCATGAGAAGCACACAAGTTCGGTCCTGAATGTTGCATAGGCATTCAGGCTAAAATGTTAAATCCATTCTGCAGAGGAGGAAGTGGTATTCCCCATTGGTAATTTTGGATGATTTGGATGTCAAAATTTACTGTAGGCTGCAAGAGGCTATAAGCCATTAGACATTATTTGTTGTGAAAGTAATGGTAACTTGCAGCAGACTTCCACAATAAGACTAGTTGCGTGGCAAAAATAAGACTAGTTGATGAGTATTGGACTACATTATTTGTTCCCAGAGTGTTATCCTGGAAGAGCTAAGTTTACATGGGTTGCATACAGAATTTCACTTTCTTTCAGTTCAAGATTGGAACCGAGATTTTTGCAGCAATTGTTGTACAAGATTCATACAATATCGCCATTTGTCTGCTTCATTACTTTTCTATCTTTCAGTTCAGCTCCTTTGCCGCTTCAATGCCACAGCTTCCTCTCAACAGAAGAGGTGAGTTGATTCAGTTGATGATCAATCATGGCCATGTCTCTTCTTCATCATGACTCAGTAGCATGTCCAAAATTCGGCTACTTTTTGAATACGAAGTTGGATCCCATTTTCATTTCATCGTTTAGTCAAACACTTAAGCTGGAAGTGAGGTCAAGGAAAGTGTCTTCACTGCAAAGGATTGTGATACCACCCATGGGATGATCGTATCCAAATTCTTCTGCAGCTTGACTCAGCAAATCCATGAATGAAGGTTGGTTCAAGTATGATATTGGAAGCGATCACAAATCGCTTCTTCTGGCTCTCTCCAACATAGACCCTAAAGTAGCCTTTTGGGATATTTAAGGTCTTTGATGCTGTCTTGTTCACGTTAGATGAAGATCGGGTAAGACTTCTCTTGGGGCTAACAATTCCAGGCAGCCGGAAACCCATGGCTTCTATATTCCCAAGTGGATAAACAATAAAAAGACTTGAAATGATCTGGGAAAGAGAGAAAGCTTTGATGTTTACTGAATGAGAGGAGTTGAGTTACTGATCATGAATTCATATGTGTATATATAGATGAAGAAAGGGTGTGTGGAAGATCATTTGCAACGTGAAATGAGTGGTTAACATTGGCACCAATGAGGGACACTAGCTTGTTTCAAATCAAGGAATCACATGGGTTTGCCTTGCCATTTACTTAACTCATCCCCTAGCAGATGCATATGCTGTTAGATACACAAGATTGACAAGAAGGGTCAAAGGGACCAGAAGTGAGGTATATGTCTAATAAAACCTATTAGATAAGGACTCATAATAGCCATGATATAGACTTGCACTGGACTACTGGTGAATAATGTTTCTTTACAGACAAGAATTGGTGGATGATCAAGCCAACCTAGCATGTGGTTTTGCTACGTCATGTATGATCTCTGATCTCCACTTCCAACAATCTGAGGAATTATTTCATTTTGTCTAGTCAAACAACAAAACTCAGTTGATGGTCAACCATGACGAGAAAATATCCCTAGTATTGATTTAAAAATGAGTTTCTGTTGTAGTATAAATGTATAAATATTATGTATGTCTATATCATGTAAACAAATACGTAAAGTATTTGGATATGTACTTGAGTGTATAATCATAGGTACTTGAGTGTATGAAGACTTATGTAACATGCTTTACCAAAGAGCAACAAGCATAGCAGAAAATCATCATCAAGATGGTTATCATTTTGGTTTTCTCTTTGAGTTTTCACACTTCAAATGTATTCCTATAAATACCCCTTTATATGAGATGAATAAACACACTTGAAATCTCCATTCTCTCTGAAATATTACTCTCTCTTTCTGTATGTCAATTCCTCTTGTTCTTAAACACGTTATCAGCACGAAGTTACTCTAGAATTAGAATCGAAAATTGACGAAAGAAGAGTTCATCATCGATCGAAGTCATTTTTCCAAACTTACAAAAAATCCCCAAACCCTAGCTCATATCAAACCCCTTGATTCCAGAAGCCCGGAACCGGTCTCAGAATCGCAGGAACTGGTCGGAAACTGCCTGAACCGGTCGCCGGAAGCAGAAAACCAGAACAGGACCACTGCAGAGGATCTGCCGAGGTGCTGTCGAGAGCTGCGCAGCAGCTGCCGAGCCATCTGCAGAGCAGCTGCCGACACATCTGTCGACAGATTTGCGGGGCGACTTTCTGACAACTTTTCCGGTGACTTTTAGGACCATTTTTCTCGACTTTTTCCAATGATCCTTCCGATCACCTCCGATAATTTTTCCGGTCAAAATTTTCGGCAACACTATTTCAAGGTATTCTTTACTAAAAGTTCCCGCTTTTTGAGTTTTTATTTATTTTCTCTCATTTTTCCTTTTTCTCGGGAACTTACAATCAAAAGCGGAATTATAGAAATTCACGCCAAACGAACTAAGAGTGTTCACAATGATTCTTGGAAATTGATTTCTTGGTAGCATAGCTCGGAAATCGTATTATTTTTCGTGGAAGTTTTGTCTCCGAAACTAATATTTTCTTCTTATCTTCAAGTATATCGAATGAACCTAGACTCGATTTTCAAATCCTTGACTCAACAGGTTCGGATTACCATAGCTGGAAAACCGACGTTGAGAACCATCTCACATCGAAGGGGATATTGCCCATCATCCATGCACCAGACCCGGCCCTTGTGTTCCCTCGAACACCCAAGAGGCATGCACAAGCAATCATCTTGATGCGACGTCATATGGACAAAGCACTCAGACTAGAGTACATGTCTATCAAAGATGCAAAGGATTTATGGGAGGCGCTACAAGAGCGCTTTAACAATATCCAAGATTCTCTCCTCCTTGACTTGAAGGTTCAGTGGAACGATGTACGCTTCTCAGACTTCAAGTCTATTGCTGAGTACAATTCAAAAGCTCTTCGTCTCAAGTCCATGTTGAGGTTCTGTCAAAAACCCCTCACAGAAGAAGAGCTAATTGAGAAAACTCTCTATACCTTCCCCGTTGCAGCAATCTTGCTATCAAACCAGTATCGCACTGAAGTAAATGGTGGACGAATTACGAGGTTCAATGAGCTCATAAATATTTTGTCGGTAGCCGAAAAGCACGACAACATTATCATAAAGAATTATAATTCAAGACCCATTGGAACCAAGAGCGTTAGTGAGGAAAATTATAATGCACCCAAGAAAGGGCACAAGGAGTGGTACCCCAGCAATAGGGGACATGTGTACCCTAATAATAGGGGACATGAAGGATGAACAGGTCCATATAACCGCCCCAATAAAGAAGGAAACCGCAACTTTAGAGCGGACACACGTGATGGCAACTCCACACGTGGAAGAGGGAGATATGGCAACACCGGCCGTGGAAATAGCACCATGACCTGTGGAGGTCGCACCATGCGCCGTGGTAGTAGCAGCAACCCTCCTAGGGAATATCTACAACGTGCACAACCTGCACAACCTACACGACCTGCACCTCAAATGAAGGGAAGGAACCACAATGACATGTGTCATAGATGTGGATCAATCGAGCATTGGTTTAAACAATGCCATGTAAGTACCCAATTAGCTGCACGCTACAAGGAGTACAGGGAAGCAAGAGAGCAAGAGGCTAACCTTGCCGATGATGAAAATAGTGAAGATGTCAATCTCACCGTTGAGGACTTCAAAGCTGTAGATGAAGAGCACGAGGATGCCACAGACTTTGATTAGAATAATCCTCTTTCTATTTTCCAAGAATGGCAAATGTGCCTTAGTCAATAAATAACAATTGTATTAAACTCCTTCTTATGTGGCGTACCTAATGAAGTATGATGTCTAGAAAAGCAATTGAGATCGGGGTATTTAAGCGAGCCTCGCTCCACCAACATCTCTATGCTTTCCTGGTCATATTTCATTAGAATTACCAAACGGATTGAGTGATAACAATTTGTCTAAAGTTTGATATTTGGAATAGACTTATGAATAACTTTGATGTAATCATTGACTATTTTCCCTATTAATAAAGTATCACATTCAATGTCATGGACATGTGTTAATATTCCGAACTTTATCCCTTTCAGTATGTTTTCCGGTGAATTGAAATGCCTTCTTGATAGTGGCACCACACATACTATATTGCGACATAGGCAATTATTTTTATGGATGACACCTAGTCGATCCTAAGTAACTACGATGGCAGGACCATCACAATTGATTTATGGTCGAGGACCAGCTCAATTTTTGTTACCAAATGGCACAAATGTTAATGTCGCCGAAGCTCTATATGGTCCAAAGGCCGGAAGGATCCTATTAAGCTTTAAAGACATAAGAGCCAATGATTTTCATGTGGAAACACATTGTGAGAATGGACAAGAGTTCCTTTGCATCACCTCTAAATACTACGAAAATACACGAGTTTTAGAGAAACTTATGTGTCGCTCTAGTGGATTGTATGCAACCACTATTGGAGTCATTGAATCCAACCATGTCATGAATGACAATTTATGGGATCCTGACACAGACAAGCTTTGACACGACCGTTTGGGACATCCAGGTCGTGACATGATGCTCCGTATATTAAAAACTTCCCACAGACATCCATTCTTCAAAACGAAAAGAAGTACGAACCAAATATTGGTCCAAAGAGTTACTTCTAAAGCATATCATTCGTTTTGCAAAGCTTGCTCTTTAGCAAAGGTAGGATCAAGACCATCCTATTTAAAGGACACTAAAGAAAATATACTATTCTTACAAAGAATACAAGGTGATATTTGTAGACCTATCCAACCAACTTGCAGACCATTTAGATATTTTATGGTGCTGGTTGATGCATCGACACGTTGGTCACATATCATGCTCTTATCCACAAGAAATGCTGCATTTGCTAAACTCCTAGCACAAATCATTAAGTTAAGGGCTCACCACCCTGATCATCCTATTAAGTCAATTCGTCTTGACAATGCTGAAAAATTTACATCAAGAACATTTGATGATTATTGTATATCCATTGGGATTGAGATCGAACACCCTGTCCCTCATGTACACACCCAAAATGGACTCGCAGAAGCTGTCATTAAAAGACTTCAAATGGTTGCCAGGGCATTGGTTATGCGCACCAATCTCCCTATTTCTGCTTGAGGCTATGCAATATTACATGCAGCTGTGCTTATTCGTCTGAGACCCACTGCCACCCAACCTTTTTTTGCGTCCCAAATGGTGACTGGGTATGAGCCTAATGTCTCACACTTACGCATATTTGGGTGTGCAGTCTATGTACCAATTGCGCCGCCACAGCGCACCAAAATGGGTCCTCAAAGACGCTTAGGCCTTTATGTTGGATATGATACTCCAAGCATTATCCGCTACATAGAACCCTTGACAGGTGATCTATTTACCGCTAGATTTGCGGATTGTCACTTTGATGAGACAGTCTTCCCGTCATTAGGGGGAGACAAGAACATTAATGTTTAACAAAAAAGATAGGAATTGTCGTGGTCTTTCCCACTTTGTCTCATCTTTATCCCGGAACCACACAGTCTGAAATAGAAGTGCGGAGGATTCTCGATCTTCAGAATGTAGCAGAATCAATGCCTGATGCGTTTTCTGATATCGCTAAAGTGACAAGATCACACATACCTGCTTAAAGGTTTGATATTCCTAAAACTAAAGGACATGACATCCCTCTATGGGTGATGTCGTGGCTAGACCCATGGCTCCTGCCAAAAAGCGCGGGAGGCCTATAGGTTCGATGAATTCTCGCCCAAGAAAGAAAGCGAGTTTGACAGAAAATAATCCATTAATCATTGATACAAATAATCCATCTCATGAAAAAATTCCGGATTATGGTTATGTCCAAGAGACATCATTGGAGGATGCTCCAATAGTAGAACCAATTCCAGAGAATATAGAGATCTCCATGAATTACATTAGTATACATGTAATTATGGATAGAAATTCAATGGCTATTGATGATGCGTTTGCATATCATATTGCAAAAGGAATTATAGAATACGATGATATCGAATCTCGCTCCGTTGAAGAATGTCAACGAAGAGCAGATTGGTCCAAATAGAAAAATGCGATCCAGACTGAATTGGATTCACTAACAAAGAGACAGGTATTTGGGTCTATAACACTGACACCACCAAATATAAAACATGTTGGCCATAAATGGGTCTTTGTTAGAAAGCGTAATGAGAAAAATGAGGTTGTTAGATACAAAGCCCGGCTTATGGCGCAAGGTTTCTCACAACGTCCTGGAATCGACTACGAGGGGACATATTCTCCCGTAATGGACGTTATAACGTTCCGCTACCTTGCTAGTTTGGTAGTTTCCGAAAAACTTCACATGCAGCTCATGGATGTGGTTACAGCATATCTCTATGGGGATCTAGATTCAGAGATATATATGAAGGTTCCAGATGGACTTCAATTACCCAAATCAAGTGGCTCTAAACCACGGAGCGCGTTTTCAATAAAATTAAGACGCTCACTATATGGATTGAAACAATCCGGACGGATGTGGTATAACCGTCTAAGTGACTACTTGATTGGGAAGAGATATGTTAACAATGAAATATGCCCTTACGTGTTCATTAAGAGAACAAAATCCCGATTTGCAATTGTAGTAGTTTATGTCGATGACATGAACCTAATTGGAACTCTAGATGAGTTAAAAGAAACTGCTACATATTTGAAATCTGAATTTGAGATGAAAGATCTCGGGAAAACACGGTTTTGTCTCAGAATAGAACTCGAGCACCGTAATGATGGGATTATGATCCATCAGTCAGCATATACTCAAAAGTTACTAAGGCGCTTTAATGAAGATAAAGCAAAGCCTGTGAGTATTCCCATGATCAACCGTAGTCTTGAGCCCATGAAAGATCCGTTTCGCCCAAGGGATGAGGATGAAGATTTATTAGAAGCTGAAATACCATACCTAAGTGCGATAGGCGCATTATTGTATTTAGCTCAATGCACAAGACCGAATATCTCATTTGCAGTAAACTTGTTAGCTCGATATAGTTCTGCGCCAACACGCCGCCATTGGATTGGTATAAAGACAATCCTTCGATACCTAAAAGGTACGATCGATATGTGCTTGTTCTATCCCTACAGAGAGAAAAGAAATGTGAACGCCGGCAACACTATCCATAGTGACCGACGTTCTCCTCCTCCCCTCCATCAAAATGATAATGATGTTTTGACGGGTTTTGGTGATGTAGGGTATCTCTCTGACCCTCATAAAGGTCGCTCCCAAACAGGTTATGTCTTTACCATGGGAAACACCGCTATATCTTGGAGATCTACAAAACAAACGCTTGTTGCTACTTCCTCAAATCATGCAGAGATTATTGCACTACATGAAGCCGTGCGTGAGTGCATATGGCTAAGGTCTATAAATAGACACATTCGAAGAACTTGTGGTTTGAAATTTACCACAAATGAACCTACATGCATTTACGAGGATAATGCAGCTTGTATTGAGCAAATGAAATTATGTTTCATCAAAGGCGACAATACCAAGCATATATCGCCGAAATTCTTCTACAATCAACAACAACAAACACTTCTAAATATTGAAGTAAATCAAATCCGATTAGAAGATAATGTAGCTGACTTATTTACTAAGTCACTACCAAAATCCCCTTTCGAGAAACATGTAAGGAGCATCGGATTGAGGAGGATATCCGAACACCCACGATCTTCAAGGGGAGTCTAAATCAGGGGGAGTATCCAGAAACATACTTCACACTCAACGCGCGTTGTGCTCTTTTTCCTTTTCGACCAAGGTTGTTTTTCCCACAGGTTTTTATTACTTGGAAAGGTTTTTAACGAGGTAACTTCGAAGCACACCACCAACACAATACTATTGAACATGAAATATCCAAGAGGAAGTGTTGTAGTATAAATGTATAAATACTATGTATGTCTATATCATGTAAACAAATACGTAAAGTATTTGGATAGGTACTTGAGTGTATAATCATAGGTACTTAAGTGTATGAAGACTTATGTAACATGCTTTACCAAAGAGCAACAAGCATGGCAGAAAATCATCATCAAGATGGTTATCATTTTGGTGTTCTCTTTGAGTTTTCACACTTCAAATGTATTCATATAAATACTCCTTTGTATGAGATGAATAAACACACTTGAAATCTCCATTCTCTCTGAAATATTACTCTATCTTTCTGTGTGTCAATTCCTCTTGTTCTTAAACAGTTTCAAGCTGCTTACTCGACTCTTTTTACCCTGCCATTAAAAAATTTGGATCATTACAGGTACAAATCCACATATGCGTGCACGCGCACACACGCACACATAATAATAATACACACAAAAACATTTTTACTGTTTCCTTGTTTGAACTGGAAATTCTTTAATCTTTTGATTACTTGGGTTTCAAGAATGGTATTCAGATAATCCTTTTTCTACTTCTATTTGAACTGATATTTAGTGTATAATGGTTTATATCTTCCCTTATTTATAGATGTGTGTTGCCCAGTTTAGACCTATTGCCATGGCCAACTTCAGTTTCAAAATCATTACTCGTATTTTGGCTACTCGATTATCACCAATTGCGGCAAGAATCATCCTGCCAAATCAATTTGCTTTTCTTCTTGGCAGGAATATTTCTGATTGCATCATGTTGACTTCAGAATGTATTAACTTGATTGACAACCCATGCAAGGATGGTAATGTTGCCATTGAGCTGGACGTTGCTAAAGCTTTTGATACTTTTCATTGGGGGTTTCTTTGTCAGGTGCTTTCTTGTTTTGGCTTCCATGGAACTTTCATTACTTGGATTAAACACATTTTGGAATCAGCTAGACTTTCTATCCTCTTCAATGGCTCTCCTGCAGGTTTCTTTGGTTGTAGTCGTGGAGTTCGACAAGGAGACCCTCTTTCTCCTCTTCTCTTCTCCCTTGCAGAGGAGGTTTTAAGTCGTGGGATTTCGAATCTTGTTTCTTCTAAGAAGGTCGTTCTATTTCTTCTCCTCATGGAGTATCAGCTCCTAGTCATGTTCTTTATGCAGATGACATAATGATTTTTTGTAAAAGTGATAAGATGAGTCTGCATAATCTATGGGATTTCATTGAAGAGTATGGTATCAACTCTGGGCAACGGGTGAGTAGAGAAAAATCAAATATTTTTCTTGGAAAGTCAGCTTTAGCTCATCGTCCTCTAATTTATTCTTGTCTGAAGATTCGTCCAGCCAAGCTGGCTTTCACTTATTTGGGTGTCCCCATATTCTAAGGTTGTCCTAAGAGGATTTATTTTCAAGGATTAGCAGATAAGGTAATTGCTCGTTTCTCTCTCAATGGCGAGGTTCTACTCTTTCCATGGCTGGCAGGATCACATTAGTTAACTCAGTTATAACAAGCATGCTTTCACACAAATTTGCGGTTTATGTTTGGCCATCTTCCACCGTGTCTCAGTTAAGGAATTGGTCTAGAAACTTCATTTGGACTGGTGATGTTCTTACTCGTGGTTACTCAACTGTTGCATGGAAGAAATGTTGTGCACCAAAGGATGAGGGTGGACTGGGTACAAAACATTTGTCAATTTTGAACAAGGCTTTCCTCATGAAAAAGTTCTGGGATGTTCTTACCAATTCCTCTATAGCATCGTACTTCTTTCGTGGTCGTTTTGTTAATAGTCTGGGAAGACCATATTCTTATTATAAGAAATCTTCTATTTCGCCAGGTTTCAAGCCACTCTTTAATGACATTCTTAAGGAGTCCAAATGGTTAATTGGCACGGGCAAGAAAGTAAACTTTTGGCTTGACCGTTGGCTAGATATTCCAATTATACTGCAGCTGCAGCTACCCCCTTCGATTAATGTTCATCTGTCCTCTAAAGTTTCAGATTTTATTATTAATGGGTCTTGGTTGTTGCTTAATATTTTATCGGCTAATTGGGCTACAATCAAGCTATCTATTGAGAAAATTATACTCCCAAATTCAGTTGGGTTTGAGGATAAACTGGTATGGTGCTCTACAAATAATGGTGCCTTTTCAGTGGCAGTAGCCTATGTGATGAAACGGCGCAAATTTCCTACAGTTAGCTGGTCTAAATTTGTTTGGCACTCAAGTTACCGGCCTCGTAACTCGGTCACACTTTGGAAGCTTCTCCATGGTAAACTTTTAATTGATAATTTCTTGCAATTTCGTGGATTTAACCTGGCATCTCTATGCTCACTTTGCCATTGTAGCTGTGAGTCTACCTCCCATCTCTTCATTCATTGTTCCTTTGCGAAGCATATTTGGGGAATTTTACTAAGTTTATATCGGGTCTCAAAAATTTTTGGAGACATGGATGCTATGTTTCTCTATCCCATCCAACATGATTTTAGTTCTCAGTTACGTATTTTATGGTGGGGAATGCTGGGAGCCGTTGTGTATGGAATTTGGTTTGCACGGAATGCTTCTCGCTTTAGGGAAATTATTATATCTGCTTCTTCTATTGCACGGGATGTGATTTCTCAACTTGGTGATATTAATTCACTTGGCAAAGGTATCATGCTTAACACGGTAGTGGAACTATGTGTACTTCATTCAATTGGAGTTCCTGGTAGGTTACCTCGTGCACCAAAAGTCACAGAGATTAACTGGTTGACTCCACTTTCTCATGAGGTGAAAATGAACTTTGATGGGGCAGCTAGGGGTTCCCCTGGTCTTGCAGGCTCTAGGGGGATTTTTAGAAATCATTTGGGTCTCTCTCTTGGTTGCTTTGCAATTTCACTTGGAGTGTCCACAGCTCTAGAGGCTGAGCTCTATGCCATTTGTTATGCGGTGGACATTGCTTGGAAAATGGGTTGGCGACAGCTTTGGATTGAATGTGATTCCTCACTAGCCATTCATTTTTTATCTTCAACTTCGCTTTCAGGGATACCTTGGAAATTAGCAGTCTTCTGGCATAACTGTTGTACTTTATTGTCTTTGATGGTGGTTCATTTCTCACATATTTACCGCGAAGCCAATCAACCAGCAGACAGGCTAGCTAATTATGGAGTGGACAATGCAGGCTCTCATTGGTGGGATAATTGTCCTTCTTTTGTAGCCGCTTCTTATGGCAGAAACCTCTTTGGTCTTCCAGAGTATAGATTTAGTTAATGTTTTGTTTGCTTTTTCTCACTTTTCTTCTGATTGGAAAGGTTTTGGTTTGGTTCCCCTTTCTATTTGTATTTTCCTTTTAATTTAGTAAATAAATGGAGGGATGGGCGGTGGGTTCCAGGTTGTAATAGCCCCCACTCCTTCGGGAGTGCAGGTGGCCGCTTGACGCCTCAAATCGGCTATTGCAGATGAGCTAATATTGCCTAATCCTTGATTTATAAAAAAAAAAAAAAAAAAAACTTCATAACCAACTTTCCCTAACCAGTCATTCTGAGCTGCTTGTATCCTTTACATAGTATTCATCTATGTAAACCGAGCCTAGTCATATGTGTGTTTCTTTGGGAGAACGTGAAGTCCTTTTATGTGACCAAACGCTTACTAATATAGGGTTTCGTAAACTTCAAAGATGTTGATAATCTCATCAAAAAGGAAAGATTGGGCTTCCCAGCCATGTATTCAACTCCAATATTCCAGAACAGACTTCAAATTAGTCGTCCATTTAATACTGAACCCTCTAGATATTACTGCAGTTTCTTTTTTCCAACTCTGTTGTGAAATTTCACTAAAGTAGAACAATTAATCATTTCTGTGCGGCTAGTATCATATCTAAAACTTTACCAATACCCATATGTATTACATTGTAATATACTAATATATCAATGTGTATTTTCTTTAGTTTACATCATCAATGTAAATTGTAGTACCATTACCTTACTAGCATTTTAGTTCTGAAAGATTGTCATGTGGCTGATCTGTATATCTTGAATGGGAAAGGTTGTCATGCGGTATATCTGGAAGATTGTCCTTTTTAATTCAGGGTGCTTTTGTATTACTTTTAATTTTGTTTATTTCTGTTTTTTCTTTCGTTTCCTTGCCGGATTAGAATGTTTTAGTAGTCAGGACACTCACATGATTAGTCACATACCAATAGTACCAGTGATCTTTTGTTGTTATTATCCGTTGCAATCATTTCAGTTCACAAGAGTGATCACTCTGATTGAATTTTAGTTGAATATTCTATTAACTAATCTATTCAGATCTCTTAGAAATTTATGATAGTTTTAGTTTGTACCGGCTAAAAGTTCACATGAACCCTGAATCCTATCAAGGCCAATGCAGGGAACATAACTGGAACTGTTTGATTTTAGGGTTTAAACAAATCGAAAGGCATGGTACTATTGATTTTCCTGTAGTAGAAATATGTCTCAGTTAAATTATCTACTGTATCATTTCACTTCAGCTGCCCATAGCAAGGCAAAATTCATTCTTTTCATGGTTTGGCAGGTTACTCCATATGTTATGCATTGCTTGGATTTTTTATAGGGGCCTTAGAATGTATGCTTGCAAGAGCAAGGATGTAGAATAGGTCGAGTAGGGGAGGCCCTAGGTATCACCGAGGACGTAGTTGCAAAACGAGCTTTTTTATGATGATGAAATGTCTTTTGGAGGCTATATAGTTCATATTAATGGTGATTGTTGTCTTGTTAATGATGTGTTACGCAATTTTAATTCTATAAGTTGGTTAATATTTATAGTTGGTTTATGAAAGGGATATGTTAAGTATCCATCTTGTTTGATTGTCTTTAGTCAGTTGGATGATTTAGTATGGGAGTACAAAGTGGGATTATTCTTTGAATTATGTGTTATTGAAACTACAATGATATTGAGTTAACTCCTTTGCTTTCGTTTTCTGTTCTTCTTCATCGTGAAACAAAATCTTTCTTGTTTTAGAACAAGAGGAATTGACAAACAGAAAGAGAGAGTAATATTTCAGAGAGAATGGGGATTTCAATGTGTTTATTCATCTCATACAAAGGGGTATTTATAGGAATACATTTGAAGTGTGAAAGCTCAAAGAGAAAATCAAAATGATAACCATCTTGATGATGATTTTCTGCCATGCTTGTTGCCCTTTGATAAAGCATGTTTACATAAGTCTTCATACACTCAAGTACCTATGATTATACACTCAAGTACCTATCTAAATACTTTTACGTATTTTGTTTACATGATATAGACGTATACGGTATTTATACATTTATACTACAACACTCCCCCTTGGATATTTCATGTTCAATAGTATTGTGTAGATGGTGCGCATCGAAGTTGCCTCGTTAAAAACCTTGCCAAGTAATAAAACCCTGTGGGAAAAACAACCTTGGTCGAAAGGGAAAAAGAGCACAACGCGCGTTTGAGTGTGAAGTATGTTTCTGGATACTCCCCCTGATTTATACTCCTCTTGAAGATCGTGGGAGTTCGGATATCCTCCTTAATCCGATGCTCCTTACATGTTTCTCGAAAGGGGATTTTGGTAGTGACTTAGTAAATAAATTAGCTACATTATCTTCTGATCGGATTTGATTTACTTCAATATTTAGAAGTGTTTGTTGTTGCTGATTGTAGAAGAATTTCGGCGATATATGCTTGGTATTGTCGCCTTTGATGAAACCTAATTTCATTTGCTCAATACAAGCTGCATTATCCTCGTAAATGCATGTAGGTTCATTTGTGGTAAATTTCAAACCACAAGTTCCTCGAATGTGTCTATTTATAGACCTTAGCCATATGCATTCACGCACGGCTTCATGTAGTGCAATAATCTCTGCATGATTTGAGGAAGTAGCAACAAGAGTCTGTTTTGTAGATCTCCAAGATATCGCGGTGCTTCCCATGGTAAAGACATAACCTGTTTGGGAGCGACCTTTGTGAGGGTCAGAGAGATACCCTGCATCAGCAAAACCCGTCAGAACATCATTTAGATGGAGGGGAGGAGGAGAACGTCGGTCACTATGGATAGTGTTGCCGGCGTTCACATTTCTTTTCTCTCTGTAGGGATAGAACAAGCCCATATCGATAGTACCTTTTAGGTATCGAAGGATTGTCTTTATACCAATCCAATGGCGGCGTGTTGGCGCAGAACTGTGTCGAGCTAACAAGTTTACTGCAAATGAGATATCCGGTCTTGTGCATTGAGCTAAATACAATAATGCGCCTATCACACTTAGGCATGGTATTTCAGCTTCTAATAAATCTTCGTCCTCATCCCTTGGACGAAACGGATCTTTCATGGGCTCAAGACTACGGTTGATCATGGGAGTACTCACAGGCTTTCCTTTATCTTCATTAAAGCGCCTAAGTAACTTTTGAGTATATGCTGACTGATGGATCATAATCCCATCATTACGGTGCTCGAGTTCTATTCCGAGACAAAACCGTGTTTTCCCGAGATCTTTCATCTCAAATTCAGATTTTAAATATGTAGCAGTTTCTTTTAACTCATCCAGAGTTCTAATTAGGTTCATGTCATCAACAAAAACTGCTACAATTGCAAATCCGGATCTTGCTCTTTTAATGAACACGCAAGGGCATATTTCATTGTTAACATATCTCTTCCCAATCAAGTAGTCACTTAGACGGTTATACCACATCCGTCCGGATTGTTTCAATCCATATAGTGAGCGTCTTAATTTTATTGAAAACGCACTCCGCAGTTTAGAGCCACTTGATTTGGGTAATTAAAGTCCATCTGGAACCTTCATATATATCTCTGAATCTAGATCCCCATAGAGATATGCTGTAACCACATCCATGAGCTGCATGTCAAGTTTTTCGGAAACTACCAAACTGACAAGGTAGCGGAACGCTATAACGTCCATTACGGGAGAGTATGTCTCCTCGTAGTCGATTCCAGGGCGTTGTGAGAAACCTTGCGCCATAAGGCGGACTTTGTATCTAACAACCTCATTTTTCTCATTACGCTTTTTAACAAAGACCCATTTATGGCCAACAGGTTTTATATTTGGTGGTGTCAATGTTATAGACCCAAATACCTGTCTCTTTGTTAGTGAATCCAATTCAGTCTGGATCGCATTTTTCCATTTTGACCAATCTGCTCTTCGTTGGCATTCTTCAACGGAGCGAGGTTCGATATCATCGTATTCTATAATTCCTTTTGTAATATGATATGCAAACGCATCATCAATAGCCATAGAATTTCTGTCCATAATTACATATATACTAGTGTAATTCTCTGGAATTGGTTCTACTATTGGAGTGTCCTCCAATGATGTCTCTTGGACATAACCATAATCCGAAATTTTTTCATGAGATGGTTTATTTATATCGATGATTAATGGATTATTTTGTGTCAAGCTCGCTTTCTTTCTTGGGCGAGAATCCATCGAACCTATAGGCCTCCCGCGCTTTCTACCAGGAGCTATGGGTCTTGCCACTGCATCACCGATAGAGGGGATGTCATGTCCTTTAGTTTTAGGAACATCAATCCTTGCAGGTACGTTTGCAGCAGGTATGTATTATCTTGTCACTTTAGCGATATCAGAAAATGCATCAGTCATTGATTCTGCTACGTTCTGAAGATCGAGAATCCTCCGCACTTCTATTTCAGACTGTGTGGTTCGGGGATCAAGATGAGACAAAGTGGGGACAGACCACGACAATTCCTGTCTTTTCTGTTGAACATTAATGTTCTTGTCTCCCCCTAATGACGGGAAGACTGTCTCATCAAAGTGGCAATCCGCAAATCTAGCGGTAAATAGATCACCTGTCAAGGGTTCTATGTAGCGGATAATGCTTGGAGTATCATATCCAACATAAAGGCCTAAGCGTCTTTGAGGACCCATTTTGGTGCGCTGTGGCGGCGCAATTGGCACATAGACTGCACACCCAAATATGCGTAAGTGTGACACATTAGGCTCATACCCAGTCACCATTTGGGACGCAGAAAAGGGTTGGGTGGCAGTGGGTCTCAGACGAATAAGCACAGCTGCATGTAATATTGCATAGCCCCAAGCAGAAATAGGGAGTTTGGTGCGCGTAACCAATGCCCTGGCAACCATTTGAAGTCTTTTAATAGCAGCTTCTGCGAGTCCATTTTGGGTGTGTACATGAGGGACAGGGTGTTCGACCTCAATCCCAATGGACATGCAATAATTATCAAAGGTTCTTAATGTAAATTCTCCAGCATTGTCAAGACGAATTGACTTAATAGGATGATGAGGGTGGTGAGCCCTTAATTTAATGATTTATGCTAGGAGTTTAGCAAATGCAGCATTTCTTGTGGATAAGAGCATGACATGTGACCAACGTGTCGATGCATCAACCAACACCATAAAATATCTAAATGGTCTGCAAGTTGGTTGGATAGGTCCACAAATATCACCTTGTATTCTTTGTAAGAATGGTATATTTTCTTTAGTGTCCTTTGCATAGGATGGTCTTGATCCTACCTTTGCTAAAGAGCAAGCTTTGCAAAACGAATGATATGCTTTAGAAGTAACTCTTTGGACCAATGTTTGGTTCGTACTTCTTTTCGTTTTGAAGAATGGATGTCCGTGTGAAGTTTTTAATATACGGAGCATCATGCCACGACCTGGATGTCCCAAACGGTCGTGCCAAAGCTTGTATGTGTCAGGATCCCATAAATTTTCATTCATGACATGGTTGGAATCAATGACTCTAATAGTGGTTGCATACAATCCACTAGAGCGACACATAAGTTTCTCTAAAACTCGTGTATTTCCGTAGTTTTTAGAGGTGATGCAAAGGAACTCTTGTCCATTCTCACAATGTGTTTCCACATGAAAATCATTGGCTCTTATGTCTTTAAAGCTTAATAGGGTCCTTCCGGCCCTTGGAGCATATAGAGCTTCGGCAATATTAACATTTGTGCCATTTGGTAACAAAAATTGAGCTGGTCCTCGACCATGAATCAATTGTGATGGTCCTGCCATCGTAGTTACTGAGGATCGACTGGGTGTCATCCATAAAAATAATTGTCTATGTCGCAATATAGTATGTGTGGTGCCACTATCAAGAAGGCATTCCAATTCTCCGGAAAACATACTGAAAAGGGATAAAGTTCGGAATATTAACACATGTCCATGACATTGAATGCGATACTTTATTAATAGGGAAAATAGCCACTGATTACATCAAAGTTATTCATAAGTCTATTCCAAATATCAAACTTTAGACAAATTGTTATCACTCAATCCGTTTGGTAATTCCAATGAAATATGACCAGGAAAGTAGAGAGTTGTTGGTGGAGCGAGGCTTGCTTATATACCCCGATCTCAATTGCTTTCCTAGACATCATACTTCATTGGGTACGCCACATAAGAAGGAGTTTAATACAATTGTTATTTATTGACTAAAGCACATTTGCCATTCTTGGAAAATAGAAAGAGGATTATTCTAATCAAAGTCTGTGGCATCCTCGTGCTCTTCATCTACAGCTTTGAAGTCCTCAACAGTGAGATTGACATCTTCACTATTTTCATCTTCGGCAAGGTTAGCTTCTTGCTCTCTTGCTTCCCTGTACTCCTTGTAGCGTGCAGCTAATTGGGTACTTGCATGACATTGTTTAAACCAATGCTCGATTGATCCACATCTATGACACATGTCATTGTGGTTCCCTCCCTTCATTTGAGGTATAAGTTGTGCAGGTTGTATAGATTGTGCAGGTTGTGCAGGTTGTGCACGTTGTGGATATCCCCTAGGAGGGTTGCTGCTACTGCCACGGCGCATGGTGCGACCTCCACGGCTCATGGTGCTATTTCCACGGCCGGTGTTGCCATATCTCCCTCTTCCACGTGTGGAGTTACCATCACGTGTGCCCGCTCTAAAGTTGCGGTTTCCTTCTTTATTGGGGCGGTTATATGGACCTGTTCGTCCTTCATGTCCCCTATTATTAGGGTACACATGTCCCCTATTGCTGGGGTACCGCTCCTTGTGCCCTCTCTTGGGTGCATTATAATTTGCCTCACGAACGCTCTTGGTTCCAATGGGTCTTGAATAATAATTCTTTACGAGAATGTTGTCGTGCTTTTCGGCTACCGACAAAATATTTATGAGTTCATTGAACCTCGTAATTCGTCCAGCATTTACTTCAGTGCGATACTGCTTTGATAGCAAAATTGCTGCAACGGGGAAGGTGGAGAGAGTTTTCTCAATTAGCTCTTCTTCTGTGAGGGGTCTTTGACAGAACCTCAACATGGATTTGAGACGAAGAGCTTCTGAATTGTACTCAGCAATAGACTTGAAGTCTGAGAAGCGTACATCGTTCCACTGAACCTTCAAGTCAGGGAGGAGAGAATCTTGGATATTGTTAAAGCGCTCTTGTAGTGCCTCCCATAAATCCTTTGCATCTTTGATGGACATGTACTCTAGTCTGAGTGCTTTGTCCATATGACGTCGCATCAAGATGATTGCTTGTGCATGCCTCTTGGGTGTTCGAGGGAACACAATGGCCGGGTTTGGTTCATGGATGATGGGCAATATCCCCTTTGATGTGAGATGGTTCTCAACGTCGGTCTTCCAGCTATGGTAATCCGAACCTGTTGAGTCAAGGATTTGAAAATCGAGTCTAGGTTCATTCGACATCCTTGAAGATAAGAAGAAAATATTAGTTTCGGAGTTAAAACTTCCACAAAAAATAATAAGATTTCCGAGCTATGCTACCAAGAAATCAATTTCCAAGAATCATTGTGAACACTCTTAGTTCATTGATTACGAACGCTCTTAGTTCGTTTGGCGTGAATTTCTATAATTCCACTTTTGATTGTAAGTTCCCGAGAAAAAGGAAAAAGGAGAGAAAATAAATAAAAACTCAAAAACGGGAACTTTTAGTAAAGAATACCTTGGAATAGTGTTGCCGGAAATTTTTGACCGGAAAAATTATCGGAGGTGACCGGAAGGATCGTTGGAAAAAGTCGAGAAAAATCGTCCGAAAATTCGCAGGAAAAGTCGTCGGAAAAGTGTCGAAAAAGTCGTCGGAAAAGTTGTCGGAAAGTCGCCCCGCAAATCTGTCGACAGATGTGTTGACAGCTGCTCGGCAGCTGCTGCGCAGCGTCTCGGCAGCTGCTCGGCAGCTGCTGCGCAGGGCCTCGGCGGGTCTCGGCAGCACCTCGGCAGGTCTCGGCAGCGGTCCGGCAGCGGTTCGGTTTGGTTTTTCTGCTTCCGGCGGCCGGTTCAGGAGGTATTCCGGCCGGTTCCGGCGATTCTGAGACCGGTTCCGGGCTCCTGGAATCAAGGGCTTTAATCTGAGCTAGGGTTTGGGGATTTTTTGTAGGTTTGGAAAAATGACTTCGATCGATGATGAACTCTTCTTTCGTCAATTTTCGATTCTAATTCTAGAGCAACTTCGTGCTGATAACGTGTTTTAGAACAAGAGGAATTGACAAACAAAAAGAGAGAGTAATATTTCAGAGAGAATGGAGATTTCAATGTGTTTATTCATCTCATGCAAAGGGGTATTTATAGGAATACATTTGAAGTGTGAAAACTCAAAGAGAAAATCAAAATGATAACCATCTTGATGATGATTTTCTGTCATGTTTGTTGCCCTTTGCTAAAGCATGTTTACATAAGTCTTCATACACTCAAGTACCTATGATTATACACTCAAGTACCTATCTAAATACTTTTACGTATTTTGTTTACATGATATAGACATATACGGTATTTATACATTTATACTACAACATTTCTGATATTTTCACTGTACCTGTTTCTGTTTTCCATTATCTGATTTCACAATTTTTCTTTTCTTTTTTGGAAAAAATTTACTGTCTCTGAAAAACCCACATGCAACACTCTAGAAGCCACAGGAATCTGAAGTGTCCTTCCAAACTATCAATTAAACCGCTTCTAGAGGACCCAAGAATCAGTTTCAAAATTGTCATGATTGAATTGACTGACCTAGTTTGTTCAATTTGAACCCAGAAAATCCGTTTGTATAAGCGTTAAGGTTCACTCTTTACCACCCATTTGGCACGCAAACCTTTTGTTTTCATCTCCTGGGTTTCGCTATTAAACCCACCTCAAGTTTCTCCAGTTCCTCACATTCACTCAAAGCACTCTGTTTTTATTCTCTGTTTTCAGTACTCTGCTTTCAAGTACTTTCCTTTCCTCTGTTTTACAAAAATGGCCAAATTTCGGAGCATTTTCACAATGAGGAATTTGCTAGGGCTCAATTTGAGTTTGATTATGAGTGTATTTTTCGATGTGAGAAGCAGGGCTTCTTCTGTGTGGAGCAGAGGTCTATCATTCTATCAATGGGTGCAGACCAGGAAGATCACACAACCAATGACAGAAATTGCAAGTGGTGCCCTCCAACAACTGGTTAGCAAGTAAAAGGAGTGGCTTTGGGATGGTGATTAGGAATGAATTGGGAGGATTAATGGGTGCTTATGGAACGTCAATTGCTAGTCTTCTTTCCCCTCTTGCAGCCCAACTGCAGGCATTAAAAACCGGGATTGGTTTTGCTCTTGATATGAATTTATTCCCTCTGGAAATTGAAGTTGATAGTATCTAGATTGGTTAGCTCACCTACCACTAGCTAGGCAGAAGAAGGAGCCTTAATGCACGCGGTTGGTACCATCTCAGTTCGTTCCCAGCCTAGCCAGGAAATGCCATATAGTTGCTCATCAAATAGCAGAACACATTGTAAAAGAGAATTCTACTCTCTTGTATTGAAGTTTGGCCAGCATGGCTTTTGGAATTGTTAGACAATGATACATCTGTTCATGCATGTGCCTATTTGGATGATATCAAACTAGTAAAAATGGAGATATCTAGCTTTCCATTTTTCATATAATACTGACTCCGGTTGACTCTATAACACTTGAGCATGAATTAAAGAACATATCCTGTCTATAGAATACGTTGGTGCACATGGTTTGTGCTTGATGAGTTCTCTCTTTCACAATCTTCTCTCATTTCAAATTCTTGAAGATTGGGCCTGTCTTAATGCAATGATAGTGGTGCATTTTCATAGCGAGCTAAAAATAGAGTATACCACATGTTAGCATGTTACAACTATATTGTGCTTTCACTATAGAAGTGTTGTCTACCAATTTGCAAATTGTTGGCAGTTGTTTTGGAGGGGATTCTGATCAGATGGATGCTCTTAATTGGTTGAATTTGTGTGTTGGGAAGTTATCAAAAACAGACTTTGATCAGCTGTTGCATTTTATTTGGGGAATTTGGAAAGAAAGGAATGATAGGGTATGGAAAAACAAAATCACTTTAGCTCGTGATATAGCTCTCATTTCTTCTGTCAGACTGAGTTACTTTATTTTTCAAAATACAAAATTACATGGTTCTCAGGGAACTAGGAAAATTTGAAGTGGCAGTGCCCTCCTATGGGTTGGTTGAAGGTGAATTTTGATGGAGCTTTTAATCCGATCTCTGGCAAAGCAGCAATTGGTTTCTTGGTTCGTGACTCTCAAGGGACTTTTTCGGGACCGGTGGGGAAGGTAGTTACTCGAGTTCTGTTTGCTGAACATGTTGAGCTCTTGGCTTGTAAGGAAGCATTTGGGTATGTGATGGAACATGGTCTATGTCCAGTAATTTTGGAGACTGATTGTTTGGTTTTGAAGCAATAAGTTTCTCAGGAGGAGTTGCACAATTATTCTATTCTTCGAAGGTTATATGAGGACCTCAAACAAGATTTGAAAGAGGTGAACCAAGTTAGACTTATTCATGCTAGAAGAGAGGCAAACATGGCTGCGCACAAATTGGCAGCTCATGCTGTTAGGAAATTAATCCCCAGCCACACAAATACTAGCAATAGAGATGGAAAGAAGAAATTAGCAAGCCAAGAAGACTACAAGATTTAACGAGGTTCAGCCAATATCCTTGCCTACGTCCTCAGAGAGTTTCATCTTCACTAATGGGAGATTTACACAAGTACAAGATTACACCGCTCAAATTTATACACAACTTGAGCACTCAAGTTTATACCCAACCCGAGCCGTTGTATACAATAGGATACCCCTTGTACACCCTCTCTCAACCTAGAAGATTACTTTTTCTCAAGAGCTATTCACACAACTCACTTTTTCTTCTATACACAAAAACTCTTAGAGTTGCTTTCAATCTCTTTTGTTTCTACTCTCTCACTCTCTTTCTGCACTCTTTTCTTTCTGCCTATATGGGGATTATATATCCCACACTCTCTCTCCAGATCTCTCTTCAATGCATGCTTTCTACTTTTTCTTTTCTTTTCTTTTGCATGTTTTCATTTCCTTGTCTCCTACATGCTTTCCCTTTCCTTGTCTCCTTGCATGTTTTCTCCTTTCTTTGTCTCTCACATGCTTTCTTCTTTATCATGGAGACAACACCCTTCTTTTAAGGAGGGACTTACCTAACACATGCTGCAGATATTGATCAAGCTCTCTTTTGGTCTAATATTCCTTCCTTCATTCAAGATGTAATAGAATCTGAGAAATGTATTCCTTAATGTGTTTATTAGTTATCAATAAAGTCTAACACCATTCAACTCAAAAAAAAAAAAACTATATTAAAGTTGCATTCTACTGGAAGTAAAAGAGCAGGAAAATGAATCTTCATATTTTGCTGGCTATCTCCCATGTCTAAGTTTTACAGCCTTACGCTTGTTCTTGATAATCTCTTTGCAGTCGTATCCCGTGATGACCAACTACCTCAAGATGGGCTACAAGTGCCAAAAACTTCACTGAAGAAGGCGCGTACATCGAGTTTGTCACCTCTCTGAACAACCCTGATGGTTTTGTCAGGCGCACTACGGTGAATCCAAGTGAAGGCATACTACTGGCCACAATATACCCCCATTTCCTCACCTGCAGATCATGATCTGACATATATACATAACCACAGAATAGATGAATTAAAAAGGCAATGTCATTTCTATTTCTTTTTATTTTTCTGCAGGTGTTTAATTTTAATAAAAGTGGGTAAAATATTAACTTCAAACCGTAAAATGACGATTTACTAGCTAGCTAGTAGAAACTCATGTGCATAGTATTCTATATATAACCGTATATTGTACATGTGTGATTCGCATGTAAAGGCATGTAGAACTAGCACATACAAAATATGTGAGAATGCTCGCATAAATCATATGATATTTGTGTAAAAAAAAAAAAAAATATTTAAATCAACTGGCCCGAGTTCAAATCATGTCTCTTCTAATTGCAGATCGTCATATCGTATACACACACACACACACCCCTCTCTGCAAGAATAATTAAAATTGAAAAGCAACGCTATTGTGATAATGAATGCTTACTAGCAAAAATAACTAAAGAGTTGAGGAATTCAAAAAGCTGCAGGAACTGGAGAATCTATCCAGTCATTGAACAAATTATGAGAAGAGCAACCTTGTTTGATGATTGCTTCTGGGACTGGGTTCCCCGTGAAGCGAATAAAGCGGTGCATGCCGCAGCTTCGCTTGCCATCAGATCGGTGGGTCTTCTAAGATGGGCCAACCAGCCACCACCATCTCCTTAGAGTGCCTCCGGCAAATCTTCCCATGTCTCCTCCCATTGGGATCGGTAATAGCCACCCTTCGATTTTTCCCATGCCCTCCATTTCTATCGAGTACTAACGTTCTACGGTAGTGATGTTACAATACTGCTTTTGGGGTATATGCTCGAGATTAGAGGTGTGTGCAATTCTGCATTTGAGTTCCAATGAAGAGAGAAGAAAATTGGTAACCATGAGCAAAGGGCTTATGGAAACAAGGGATACATAATGTACTAAAGGTTCAGTGGTATTTATATAAACTAGGATGGCAAAACCGATAGTAAGAGTAGAGTTTGTTGAACTAGGGACAAACTTTCCACTAATTTCAAGCGACCTTCTCAGAAAATGCATGCATTAGTTTTCATAATTAATAGCTAGCAAACAGCGATGTTTAAGTTTTGTTGAATGACAGATAATGTTTTCACAATTTTCAGAGGAGTGTTGGAGGAAACGCATGCTTAATTTAACGGAAAAATACTAAAGTCGTTCAACTAATTAAGGAGAATATTTCACAAAATTTCACTCAAATGTTAGCAAAACTAATGTATAAATCATGAAAAGTTGATAGATAGCGACACTTTAGTTTGTTTAACTGAAGTCCAACTTCATTAAATTCATGTGAGTTTCAGAAAAAAAAAACAAAAAAAAAATGGTAACTATAAGCAAAGAGCTTATATATGGAAATAAGGGATACATAATGTACTGAAAGTTGAGTAGTATTTATATAAACCAAGACAGCAAAACCGATAGAAAGAAACTCTACTAGGGACAAGCTTTTCACTAAGTTCAAGCGACCTTCCCAGAAAATGCATGCATCCGTTTTCATAATAAATAGCTAGCAAACAGTTACATTGAAGTTTGTTGAACTACAGATAAGATTTTCACAATTTTCAGAGGAGCGTTAGAGGAAGCACATACTTAATTTATAGAAAAACACTAAAGTTTATTCAACTAGGGAGAATATTTCCCAAAATTTCACGCAAGCGTTAGAAGAGTTGATGTATATATCAGAAAAAGTTAATAGATAGCTCTGGTTTGTTTAATTGTAGACTGACTTCAGTAAATTCATGTGTCACGCCCCGAATTTTAGAATAAAAATTCAAAATCCGAAACATGAAAATTTCTACAACTCAAAATAATCATCCTGAAAATTTCTTTTTTCTTAACAACCACACCACACAATTTAATTTCAAAACCCGAATTTAGTGTCGGATAATTATTACAACTCACTCACAAATTAAATTGTAAAGCTCTAAATGAGCATAACAAACCTCACAACTTAAATGAAAACAAATAAATGCTGCAACTCCTAAACAGTATAGTCACCTCCTTGGTTATCCTGACTTGCAGGAATATCCGCAACGCCATTTGAATAGTGTACCGGGATTGCAACAACACAAAACCCGGTAAGCTTTTGAAGCTCGTATGAGTAAAAAGAAAGAACGGTTGTTTAATTAATCCATAAATATTTTCACCCAAGCAACGCTCAACACTTTCCACATCCGCAAAAAAACAACAATCTCACAATCAATCACCAAATCAACAATTCATCACAAAACCTAAACTCACATCTTTCTTCTCAAACCTCGAAATCGTATTTATAAAAATACGGTATTTGACAGACTGGAGCTCTAACTGAATCGTAGCCCGTCACCTGGCCCAGGTTATGGCATCCGATATATTCGTCTTTATCGTATTCCATCAATATGTATACGTATATACATATTTAGAACGTCCGATACTCGTACTTAATCCAACCTCATTACCCGACAAGGGTTGTGACATCCAACTCACTCAACCAATCGTATCCCATTATCCACCTAGGATTAGAGCGTCCGATATCCCCATACCAGTCACTATGTTGACCCTAATCTATAAATGAGCACAACAATATATTTTCACACAATGAAATCAACTCATCTAAGATACACAATATTATTATGAAATTTAAGCATTTAAAATATCCAAATTGTCAGTCCAACTCAATCACATCATCACACATCAACACACCACTCATATATATATTCCACGTAAATATATATATATATATATATATATATATATATATATATATATACGTAATCATCCACTCAGGATGACCACTAATACCATCTACAGTTCACACAAGAAAATCATGAAATTCATTTGTATAATTAAAATTCATTTTACTTACCTATGGACCGTAGTTGATCAAGTCCATATGATTTTAAAAACAAATATTTAATCCATAAATATTTTTCACACAATTGTGACGAAATAAATAAATTAAAGCACTCGGTTCGTAATATGAACCACGTGAGTTTTACTCATCTCCCGCTGCGTCTTCAATCAAAATACAAATCACAATAATCTAAATGCTCGTCAACTCAAGCCGTCAAGTACCGAATCAAGTATAGTCTTTACTTAGCAAACGAAGCGTGAAATAAACTTAAATGATGATCTAACGGTCGGATTCTAAAATAAAGACGATCCAACAGTCGGATCGAATTTAAACGATGATCCAATGGTTAGATCCTCACGGATCGCCCTTGGAAACATCCTATCAAAATTATACGAAAATCCGACGGACGGATCTTCACGAATCGCCTCCCGAATCACTGTTTTACAATTATACAAAGATCCAACTGTCGGATCTTCGCTCATGACCACACAAAGTCATCGGGACAGTCATATGATCATCATATTAAAATTTGAAGTAAAATCGATGGTCTGATCTCAGTAAATCGTAAACCGAAGATAAAATGTAAAAACCGTAAATAGTAACGTCAAAACGTAAATCCACTATTTATCAATTTTTTCTAACATGACCATGTTATATATCAAAACATCTCGTATGGATGCATAGATCATCGTCCAGATAATATAAACTCAAAATATGGTCCGATGCGCCGCCACACGAGGCGGTTAGACGGCGGTCAACGTGGAGGTCAACGCCTGTCAACCAGTTCAGATGCAAAAGTTGTCAACTACAAACTTCTTCAAAATAAAATTATGAACAACTTTAATACCTGACGTTTTCCGAGATAAGGTTTAGATCGTCCTAGATCGAGGTTTGAAGTTGGATTAATCTTGGTTGCTCGATCAGATTCCAGATCCAATCATGGACGTCGAAACCTTCAACTCTTGATCTACAACTCTACACTCAAAATCGTGATACAAGCCACATATGGGGATGATCAGGAGAAAGAGGACATCACGAAAATGGGGAGGATCGGCCCGTGCAACACTGGCACGGCCGAGATCCTGTCGCGTCGGCCTCACGGGGCTGAGCTTGCTTCGATCCAAGGCAGGGGGCAGCGGCTGGCGAAACCGAGGGCGGGGAGCGGCTGGGCGAATCGGGGCGAAGGTGGGGGGCCCGGGTCCCCCGGCGGCGTGGTCGGGAAGGCGGCGTTTCAGCCGGGTCGGGTCAAGACGATCCGGGGGGGAGGTTAAATGCAAAAATCTGATTTTTTTCGTCCTTAATGAAAAAATCACATTTTTCTTAATATTTATAGAAAAATTTCAATTTTCAAAAATTCATACGAACTCCGAATATTGCGTTCCACATATGCACGAGATCGTATTGACGGGTTCTACAACTTTCATGAAGGAAGTTTTTCTAAATTTCGAACGTATAAAAAGTCAATTTTCACGACCCCCTAAATAACGTTCGTTTCGAAAATAAAATTCATTCGTAACCCCTTTCCTCACACAGCGACATACGAAGCAAGCTCAGAATTCATAATTCATATTATTGAATAAATATTTAATTATATTTAATTTATTTAAATTAAATTTCTGGTCTTCACATCATGTGAGTCTCAAAAGAAGCTCATTTATAAGTTATGAAAATAAATAGTTAGAGACATTACAAGTTGTGAGACTACTTATAAGTTTCACTAAATTTACGGAAGACTCATATTTAAGTTATAAAAATTAATAGATAGAGGACATTATAGCTTGTATACACTATGATATTTACGTAAATTCACATGATTGTAAGAAGAACTCATCTAAGTTGAGAAATAAACGTTACATGTTGAACCACAAATAAACTTCACTAAAGTCAAGAGAGCGTCAAAGAGAGGACAAAATAGTTTGTTTACACTAGTGAATCCTTAAATTTGCATGAGTGTTAAAGGAACTCATTTAAGTTGAGAAATAAATAACTAGAAATGTTACAAGGGTTGAACTACTAATAATTAAGCTTCATTAAATTCAAGGGAGTTCAAAGAAACTCATGTATATGTTTAAAAAGTTTAAGAGCTAGGGATAATACTACATATTAGTTTGTTTAACCCAATGGTGGGGCTAGGATTTTAAAATGAGGTGGGCTAAAAAATATTTTTTCAATAAAGGTTTACTAATGCTTTAATTTTTTTTTCTTAACTTTTATAAGTAACATGTTTTATTCTTTCCTTAAATTAAAGGGATAAAAATTGCCCACTTACCCAAACACTTTAAGAGATTGCCCATTTATCCAAACACTCTAAGAGATCATTTCCCTAATACCCAATTAATTATTTTTTATTCATTTTTATTTATTTTTGGGGCATTTTTGCCCTCTCCTTCTTTGTCACTTAGAGGAGGAGTCATTAGAAACCTTGTTGGACTCCCTTGACCAGTGGCCGGCCACGGACTCCGACTATCGGTGATTGGAATTCGGCGACGGTGACCGGAATCCTGATATTGGACTGGTGACCAAATTCCGGCATCTGAATTTATTGCCCCCTAATAATACCCAGTAACCATATTATTGTCCCCCCGATAAACATATTATTGCCCCCTAACAACAAATTCATTAGGGATCCATAATTAGTGAAAAATGAAGATGTTTTTAATTTTATTATTGCACCTAAATAATCTTATTATTGTCCTAATAAATATTTTATTACCCCCCAATAATATTATTATTATTATCTCCCAATAATCTTATTATTGCCCCTAGACAACAGCTTTTGCTCCTTCAGCTCCTGCCCGTCTTCTCTGAAACAAGTCCATCCAATTCCCCAATCAATCATCAAAAATCTAATTTCATTTATTAGATATTAATGCTCAATTTATTTTTTGTCCTTTTGGGCCTTGCCCCTATGTTATGGGAAAAAAAAAAGGAGGCCTTGCCCATTGTCGTTTGCCCGCTTTCTCCAAAACCAAAGCAGAATCTGGTCATCAAACCAAAACCCAGAGACAAGTTTTGGTCAATCAATAGAGTGAAGGAAAAAAAAAAAAAAACAAGTCTGAATATAGAATCTGGGTTTCACTTTCAAATCCCATCGAACCCATAATGGTATTCAATTCCAGATTGAATTAGAGGTGAGAAGACGTCATGACCGGCCTATTCGCCGCCGCCATGTCATCCAACATCATGATGCTGGATTAAATCATGATCGAGGAAGGGTCGAGGGGAATTGAAGCAGGACCCGGCCAAGATCCGAATCGCACTGGAATACACTGACTTAGTTCTCTGGCTCGAGTATGCCAAGACGAGTGCTCGCTTCTCACATCATCATCGTCATCAGCGCCAAGACTGCTGCTATTTATGGGTCCGAGCAAGATCTCTGTCCTCCCCGGAAAGAGATCGAAGAGGGGAGGGCAGGTGGGGGGAAAGAGAGAAGTTTGTAGTTTATTAATTAGATTGGGATAAAAATGTTACTTGCATTTAAATTAGGTAAATGAGAGTAAAAAACTTTTAGTGGAGTAAATAGACAATTTTTATGTTAAAATTGGGTAAGTGGTCACGACCCCTAAATTAAACCCTATCATACATTAAATACATATCAAATAGCTAATTGATAAAAAAAAGCAACATTTGTTTAAGGAAATCTCTATTTTGTGTTTGGCCCAAACTCTAGGTTACTTGATCTAATGGTAATAGGGTTACATTAGAAGGATCTAGATTCCTATTCAATGTACGATTACTTTCCTTGTACAATTTGGATTCTATGCATTGTAATCCTCTATATAAAGAGATCCCTATTATCAATAAGAATACATAGCAAATTCCTCTCAATTTTAGTTTCTTTACAACACGTTATCAGCACAAAGCCCTAATCCTGAAACAAATAGCCAAACCTTGATTCAAGAAGCTACAAGCCTTGAAGCATTTTCTGCCTCCACCTCACATCTTGAAGTACTCGATCCAGGAGTCCAGAACCGGCAGCGCCACCAAAAGAACCGGCCGGAAACCTATCGAACAGGCCAACTGAAGCTCCAAACCACCCGCAGCAAATATTCCACCGGTTCACAATCTTCCAGACCTCCAATTGCTACCAATTTTTTATAGGAGCAGCTTCTTGATCCAAAAAATGATGGAACCGGAACAGTTTCACCATGAACCGGCCAACTGAAGCTCCAAACCACCCGCAGCAAATATTCCACCGGTTCACAATCTTCCAGACCTCTAATTACTACCAATTTTTTATAGGAGCAGCTTCTTGATCCAAAAAATGATGGAACCGGAACAGTTTCACCATGAACCGGCCACTTAGTCCCCGAACCAGCCAAAAGTCTTGCCTCACCCTTGAACCGGCAGAAGCAGAAAAGAAAAGAAAAAGAAAAGAAGAAGAAAGAAGCCCAGAAGCCTTCAAGCCCAACTCCAGAAGCCTAGAAGCCCATAGTCGACATGGCCCACTGACCCACATGTGCCACGTCAGCATCACCACGTCAGCACGGGACCACAGACACGTCATCATTGGGACAACCGACACATCACATTGGGGACCACTGTCACATCATCATCCGGAACCCACTGCCACGTCCTCATCCGGGACCTACTGCCACGTCCTCATCCCGGACCCTCTGCCACGTCATCACAGGTCAACTCCGGTCACCGCTGTTGACCTTTTCCGGGCACTATTCCGACCAATTTTACGGGCACTATTCTGAAATTTTTTCGGGCACTATTTAGGTACTATTCCGACCACTTTTCTGACAAATTTTCTGGCGACTTATTTCGAGGTATTTTTTACTAAAAGTTCCTGTTTTTGAGTTTTTATTCAATTTCTCTTCTTTTTTTCGGGGACTTGCAACCTCCCTTATTCTACCCTTCTTTTGTTCTTTATAGGGGAGACCAAAAGCCGAACTGTGGGGTTTCGTGCTCACTCTAAGTTTGGAGCTTGTAGAGTCCTCCAAACTTAGAGTTTGTTGAGATGTTATGATCGACCGCAAACACATCATTGTTTCGATCTAATCCAATTCCTCTAGCAATCGAATTTCTTGGAAGAGACTACGCTCAGAAATCCCTAAATTTCTTGGAAGCGACAACGCTCAGAAATTTCTATTGTTTTCGTGGCAGCCTTTTACGCTCCGAAACTAACTCTAATTTCTTGTTCTCTTTCAGGATGAGTAACCTGAACAAACTGAACTTCGCTCCATCGGGAACAACTAGCTCTAGATATCACAAGTGGGTTTGTGATGTTCGCCAGCATCTCATGTCACGCCCCGAATTTTAGAATAAAATTCAAAATCCGAAACATGAAAATTACCACAACTCAAAATAATCATCCTGAAAATTTCTTTTCTTAATAACCTCACCACACGAATTAATTTCAAACACCGAATTTAGTCTCGGTTAATTATTACAACTCACTTGCAAAATAAATTGTAAAGCTCTAAATGAGCATACCAACCTCACAACTCAAATGAAATAAAAGTAAATGCTGCAACACTTAAGCAGCTTGGTCACCTCCCTGGTTATCCTGACCTGCAGGAATATCCGCTACACCATTTGAATAGTGTCCTGGGATTGTAACGACCCAAAACCCGATAAGCTTTTGAAAGCTTGTATGAGTAAAAGAAAGAACGGTTGTTTAATTAAATCATATTTATTTTCACTCAAATCAACACTCAACAATTTCCACATCCACGAAGTACCAACAATCTCAATCACTCACCAATTCAACAAATCAACACAAACCCTAACTCACATCTTTCTTCACAAAACCCCAACATCGTATTTATAAAAATATGGTACTTGACACACTAAAGCTCTAACTGAATCGTAGCCCGTCACCTGGCCTAGGTTATGGCATCTGACATATTGATCTTTATCGTATTTCATCAATATGTATACTTATATACATATTTAGAACGTCCGATAATTGTACATACTCAACCAATCGTATCTCATCATCCACCTAGGATTAGAGAGTCCGATTCCCCCATACCGGTCACTACGTTGACCCTAAATCCTTAAATGAGCACAACAATGTTTTATCACACAATGAAATCAACCCATCCAAGATACACAATGTTATTATGAAATTTACGCATTTGAATATAATCCAAATCATCAATCCAATTCAATCGTATCACCACTCAACAATCCACCAATCAATATATATATTCCACGTATACCATCTATAGTTCACACAAGAAAATCGTGAAATTCATTTGTATAATTAAAATTCATTTTACTTACCTATGGACCGTAGTGATCAAGTCCATGTGATTTTAAAAACAAATATTTAATCCACAAATATTTTTCACACAATTACAAAAATAAATAATTTAAAGCGCTTGGTTCGTAATATGAACCACATGAGTTTTACTCACCTCGAGACTCCCGCTGCGTCTTCAAATAAAATATAAACCACACCGAAACTGCTCACCCAAGTACAACCCGTCAATTACCTAATCAAATGTGATTTGAATTTAGCCAATAATTCCAAAAACATAACTAAACTACCATTTAACGGCCAGATTCTAATTTATAAGAAAATCCAACGGAGGGATTCTCACGAATCGCCTCTCTAATCACCGTTTTGCACTTATACGAAGATCCAACGGTCGGATCTTCGTCCATGACCACATAAAGCACTAGGACAGTCATCTAATCATCATATCAAAATTACAAGTCCATCGGACGGTCCTAATTTCACAGATCATAAATCTAACGACCGAAATCAATCGAAATCTCAAAATTCATAACTAAATCATACGATATCCGAAAAATACATATAATATGCCAAAATGATTGTATTGAAACGTAGAATCATAAAATAGACAGAAACTATATTTTAGACCTCCGGAGGTGGCTGGAAAGGGCTACCGGAGTTAGGGACAAAGCCGCCACCAACCACCACCAATGGTGTTGGGGCCGGGCTTCTCCCCTTCGTTTTATCATTCTGAGTAACTTTCGTAACTAGCATAAGACCAGAAAATAACGGGAAGGGATTGAAAAGTACCAAACACAGTCGGCGGCCGGAAATTTTTCAGAAACCGGCGAGCTTGAAACCGATGTAAAAACTGCAACCTCACGCCTCGATCCCTTCTGGAAACTTGTTCAGAACTTCATTTCATCAGGCCAAGAATCATAAAAAACGAAGGTCTATAGCTTGAGATATTCAGATCGAAAGTTCCGTTCGATTCGATCGGGGCTGGCTTCCAGCCGCCACCACAGGCGGCGCCGCCTTGTAAAACTGCCTCTGGGAGCTTCAGGAGGTTGAGTCGACGTAGAGGGAGGAGTTTCACTTGGTTTGGTGGCCGAAAACATGAGGAGCTCGTTTTGGTTCGTTTTCAGGTCCGACTGGTTCGGGCGATTTCGCTGGAGCTGGAGGCCGCGACGGTGGAAGCGACGCCGTCTAGCAGGTAGAGTAGCTCGAGGTGAAGGCGTGGGACTTGGTCTGAGGTTGATTGACAGTCTGTGGAGGGAGAACGAGCTTGGAGAATTTTGTTCCCTTTGTCGGTCGGTCTCGGAAGAGGGAGTGAAAGCTTGAAGACGATGAATAGTGACTTCTGAAACTAATTCAAAAAAAATACAGACAATATGTTCCGCATACGCACGGACTCGTATCGACGAGCTCTACAACTTTCATGAAGGAAGTTTTCCCAAATTTTGCACGTATAAAAAGTTGATTTCTCAAATCGGGCATTTCTAGCTTTTTGTTAAAATAATCGTTTCGAACCTTCGATAATTCAAATAAAAAAAAATATTATCGAGCAACATTCGTGAAATCGTACAATAATCGTTCAACACAATTACACGAATTAAAATGGAAATTTTGGTGATTACATCTCAAGGCTGATGGAATCATGGATACGACTCTTGAGCCTAGTCAGGATGTGCTAACTGTTGAGCAAGCTCAAGCTTTGGAACCAAACAGAGCAGCCTTAGAGGAAAATAAGGCTAAAGCCATCATCCTAATGACTCGTCATATTGATGATTCACTCCAGTACTAGTGTATGAATGAAGAAGATCCCAGAAGGCTGTGGGTCTCACTTGAAGAAAGATTTGGCAACGTCCGTGACTCCCTGCTTCCTGACCTAGAAGTGAGATGGCATAGCCTCCGCTTATGTGATTTCAAGTCAGTTCTTGACTACAACTCGGAAGCGCTTCGCATTAAATCCTTAATGGAATTCTGTGGTCAAGAGATCACAGATGCGATGTTGATTGAGAAGACTCTCTCTACCTTCCCCTTCTCTACAATCAGTAGATCGCCAATTCTGTTTAATTCTTTATTTTTTCAAGAGATGTAATAGGCAATTGCCATATATTTTTGCAATAAATGCCAATGGTTTAAGCCATTCTTCAAAGTAAGTGTGATGTCTAGGAAGGTTATGAGATTAGTGATACTTAAGCGAGCCTTGCTCCACCGACATCTCTCTACTCATCTGGTCACATATATTTTAGAATTACCGAAATAAGTTAGATGACTACCATTGTTTTTCATTAGCTAGCATTTTGGATTAGGTTTTCTTTGGTCAAAGAGACAATGAAGTAACTCCGTTGGCTTATGAATAAAATTTCGAGTTCTTTTCATTATGACTCCATTTTTCTGAGCATATGACTTTGTGATTACGATGGCTGGGCCATCAATATTAATTCAAGGACATGGAATAGCCCAAGTTTCCTTGCCAAATGACACCTTGATTATTGTCACATAAACTCTTTATGCTCCTAGGGCAGATCGCACCTATGAATAGCCAACGGATTCCATGTGAAAATGCATGTAGAGAACGGAAATGTGTTCCTTTGCAATACCTCTAACGATTGTCAATAAATACGCATCTTAGAGAAGTTTATGTGTCTCTCTAGTGGACTCTATTTCACTATTCAAGCTATTAATCCAATAAAGTTATGAGAGAAGATCTCTTGGATTTAGACACATATTGGCTTTGTCATGACAGGATAGGTCATCCTAGTTGTGATATGATGCTTCGTATACTAAAGACTTCACACGGACATTCATTCTTAAGAGTGAAAAGAAGCAAGAATCAAAAATTGAATCCAAGACTTAGTAAGGCAGCAGCCACCGCAGCATCTGGCGTTGCAGCTGTTTTGGGACGCCATAAGGCTGACCAAGTCACTGGTGACAATGCCATAAATGGCGCTAACCATGGTCATGACGCCATGGACGCTTCTCCCCATGGCCAAGACGCCATGGATGCCACTTTCCATGGTTCCAACACCATGATGGGTGATGTAGTCACGCATTTTGCTTCTCATAGCACTACAGACGCTCAGGCCCAACTAAAATCCTCATTGGTTGATTCTAAGGCCTCTCGCTCATTTTACAAAGCCTGTTCCTTCGGGAAATTAGGATTGAGATCGTCCTATGCAAAGGATATGAAAATACTCATTCTGCTCTTACATCGAATCCATGGGGATTCTATGGACTAATTCAACCAACTTGCGGACGTTTAAATATCCCATGATGTTGGTTGACACGCAAACACGCTGGTCACCTGTGGTGCCATTGTCCACCTGTAAATGCTTCTTCTACTACACTTCTAGCACATATCATATGACAACAGGCTCACTCCCCGGATCATCTCATTAAGTCAATTGGATTTGACTATGCTAGAGAGTTTACATCGAAGACTTTCGATGGTTATTGCATTGGGACAGATGCTGGACATCAAATTCCCATGGACACACCCAAATGTTCTCGCAGAAATGACTACGATGGTAGTCTGGACATTGGTAATGCACACCAATCTCCTTATATCCGCTTGGGGTGATGCAATATCGCATGCAGCTATGCTAATTCGTCTACGACCTATCGCTACTCAATGTCTCTTTGCATTACAACTAGTGACTGGGTACAAGTATATTGTACTTACACACATGTGAGTGAGCCATTTCTGTGCCAATTGCGCCGCCATAGCGCACTATGATAGGTCCCTACAGACGAATGGGCAACTCAGTTGGATTTAAGACTCCAACAATCGTCCGCCACTTAATACCCTTGCTAGGAGATCTCCTTACCGTTAGATTTGCAGATGTCACTTTGATGAGACAGTCTTCCCGTCGTTAGGGGCACATAAGAATACTACTGTTCAGTAGGAATGACAGGAATTGTCGTGGTCTGTCCCCACTATGTCTCATGTCGATCCATACTAAAGTGATGAGATCACACATGTACTGCAAATATGCCTGCAAGGAAGTACGTCCCTACGAGAGGACGTAGCGCCACATCTCTCTCATGAGGATCTTCCTCGTTATGGTAATTGTTGGGGGACCCCTCAACGTCATAACCTATTCCTGAGAATATATAGTCCTATGAAAATTACACTAGTGTACATGAGACGTGGGATAGAAACTCCATCATCATTGATGATGTAATCACGCATTTCATTACGCATGAGTTTGTTGAGTCCAATGATATCGAACCACACTCCGTTGATGAATGAATACCAACGTAGAGAAATTTGGCCTAAATGGAAAGATGCAATCCAGGTTAGGATGGATTCTCTAACGAAGAGGAAGGTTTTCAAACCAATGATGTCAACACCTCCTAACATAAAACCTATTGACTAATGGTCTTCATTAGAATGCGTGATGAGAAAAAGAGATGGTAATCTCTCCTTATGGCGCAAGGCTTCTCACAAAACGCCCTGAAATCGACTACGATGAGACATATTCTCTCGTAATTGATGTTATTGCATTCCACTACCTTGTCAGTTTGGTAGTTTCCAAATAATTGAACATGCAGCTTACAAATTTGGTCACTACGTATCTCTATGGGGATCTAGATACATAATATACATGAAAGTCCATGATGAACTTCATTTACCCAAGTCAAGTAGCTTTAGACCACTGAGCGCGTTCGCAATAAGGTTGAAATGCTCACTAAAATGACTACTTGATTGGGAAGAGATATGCCCGCGCGTTTCCATAACAAGTTTCAGAATCTATCGCGATTTATGTTGGACATGAACTTCATTGGAAGCCCTTCAAGAGTTAAGGGAAACCGCTGAACATTTGAAATCCGAGTGTGAGATGAACGATTTTGGGAGAACACGATCATGTCTCGGTTTGGAACTTGAGCATCGTGTTAAGAGATGCTTATGACAAGGTCAAGCCTTCAAGTACCCCCATGATCGTCCGTAGTCTTGATCCTAAAAAGGATCATCTTCGTCCGTAGGATGATGAAGAAGATGTGCTAGAGGCAAAGGTGCCATGCTAGAGTACAATGGGCGCATTATTGTACTTAGCTCAATGCACAAAACCGGACATCTCATATGTTGTGAACTTGTTAGCTAGATATAGCTCTGCACCGACGTGACGCCATTGGATTAGTGTAAAAGATATATTTCTATACTTGAGATGTACGATTAATATGGGCTTGTTCTATCCCTATTGAGAGATGATGGATTCGGACCCATCACACACTAGAAACGCCGCCACCGCTGGCCTGCGTTTTCTATCCCCACCCCAAAACGACATAAGTGTTTTGGAAGGTTTTGCTGATGCTGGATATCTCTCAGGCCCACACAAAGGTCATTCCCAAACTGGTTAAGTGTTCACCATGGGTAAAAACTGCGATATCCTGGAGGTCTACAGAACAGACCATAATCGCTATATCTTCGAACAATGCAGATATTATTACTTTTCACGAAGTGGTTCGTGAATGTATATGGATTGGATCCATAATCACGCATGTTCGAACAATTGTGGTTTGAAGTCAACCACCGATGAGCCTACAAGCATTTAGGATAATGCTGCTTGTTTTGAACAAATAAAGCAAGGCTACACCAAAAGCGACAACACCAAGAATAATCATCGACAACAGACTCTCCTCAAGATCAAAGTGAACTAAGTTCTATCTGAGGACAGTGTGGCAGACTTGCTCACTAAGTCATTGCTTAAATTCCACTTTCGAGAAACATGTTGGTAGCATCGTTTGCTGAAGTTATCTGAACTCCCATGATCGTAGTCGGGGAGATGCAGACATCAAGGGGAGATGTCTACATGTATGGTATTGAAACGTGAAGGGTGTGTTGTGCTCTTTTTTCCCTTTGACCGAAGTTATTTTTGTCCCACTGGGTTTTTGTTACTCGGTAAGGTTTTTAGTGAGGCAACGAGAGAAGCACCACGTTTGGGTAACACAAGGGGGAGTGTTTAAGGAAATCTATATTTTGTATTTGGCCCAAACTTTAGGTTACTTGACCTAGTGGTAATAGAGTTACATTAGAAGGATCTAGATTCCTATTCAATGTACGATTATTTTCCTTGTACAATTTGGATTCTACGCATTGTAATCCTCTATATAAAGAGGCTCCTATTATCAATGAGAATACACAGCAAATTCCTCTTAATTTCAGTTTCTCTACAACATCATTATAATATTTGATAGAATTTCGATATCAAAAGTCTAAGACAAAAAAAATACTTGCTCAAATTTTGTCATGGACTTTTAGATAGAACCGAAAATCTTTAATTATTGAATCTATATATTAATTCTCGAGTGTTTCTATTCAAACATCCTAAATTGGCATTTGGACCTCCTATCATTTTTGAACATTTCAAAATCCTGTTTTGCCCCCTCTAAGTTAAATAAAAAAATTAAAAATAAAGTTATCTTTTCTCGTTTCTTCATTCCAGGTTGCATGCCTCTCTTCTACCCTCCTTTTTTATCTAACCTCTCGATTCTTTCAACCCAAAAATATGATCAGTTTCTTATTTATAGCTTTTTTTTCTTTTTGGTCGATTCTTATTTGTAGCTTATATAAAATAAAAATTAATTGAAATTTTTTTCCTAACTTGCTTGAATTGATATGGTATTGGATGATTGCTGGAACTCTCTCTTCCTTACATCTTATTCCTCTGCCCATTATTGTATTTAAATTATCAAACTACAATGCAATATCTTCTATCAAACAAACCCCTTTTAACCTATTAAACCATACCTGGACCAAAAGCAATCTAAATATAAGCTATCTAATCTTTTTTAAACAAAATATATAAGCCAATTCCTTGTTTAATCCAATTGCAATGATATCTTCACCTAGTTAAAGAAATCTTGAATTCTCATTATGTATTCGGATTCTCTTATTTTTCTTGGTGGTTGAAATCTTAAGAGTAGACAAGAGAGGAAGAAGAAGAGGTGTACAGAGAAAATAATAAATGACTGAATTGGAAATTTTATGGTAAAAAGTATTGAAGGAGGTCCAAATACTAATAGAGGAGGTTTGAATAGAACCACTCCCATAATTCTCACCCAACTCTTTTTCTGACCTAAATTACAAAAAAAAAAAAAAAGGCAAGCATTTAATGCGAGTATGCCTAGTCTCTTTTTGAATCAATCGATCAATGATTGTCATTCAACACAAGACAGAATAAGAGATTACATACCCTTCCGCTACCATTTAAGGGCATAGACAGACAAAAAGACAATGGTTGTACTCACAGTGGTACATAGAAATAGACCTACTTATTATACATTCAAATTCATATAGGTAGTGGCTTCCTCCATTGGTACTACGCCGGAGGTGCTAGAAATCTAGGTTCCTAATATAAGGAAATTATTGTAATTAGACAATAAAGCTAAAAACATAGAGTTGGACCAAGGGCCAAAGCCATAGCCCAAATGAAAGCCCAACAGCCCAACAAATAAGAACCCAAACTCAGGCCCAGCACAAAAGCAAGCCCAAAAGGTAACTCCGACCCCTCCGGAAACCATTCTGCAGCCCTGATGCGGCGCCGGCCGACTCCCCTGCCAAAATCCGTAGGACCACACTCAACTCGACCCATGCAGCCGTAAAGCTGCCCGGTCAATCCAGCGCCTACGAAAACCCTGCCACCATGAAGCCCCGCGACCCAGCCACTACGATGCCAAACCATTCGATTCAACACTACGACCGATGTTGCCGTCTTTGGCACCTTCCGACACCGTCGACGAGGCCCACTAGACCCGTGCAAACACAACCTCGCGCTGCATCGACATCCACCCGATCCGGGGCTTCATCCTGCAAAAACCTTGAGCCTGAGAACCTATTTATGCGAGCCCAGGACAAATACCATCAATCAACCCGTCCGGCAGCAGCCAGCAAACGTCGGCGGGGCCAGTAAAGCCAGCCCAAATGTTCGGCGCCATCAGAAGAGAAAGTGATCTCGTAGCCAAAAGGACTTTAGGGTTTTCCTAGAGAGAGATAGGGTTTTCTTTTTGGAAAATTTAATAGTATGCCTAGCCTCTTAAAGCAGAATAGAAAGTAAAATGCAATCAAATACTTCAAGCAAAGAAATAACATATATATGAATAAAAAAAAATTAACATATGGGATAAGTTTACAAATTTGGGGTGTGCCACTTTTTAATATTTATTTTTTGAACTAAAATTAAGCTACAAATGACTTTTTTCTTTTCAAAATTTGGGGTGGGTTGTAGCCCACCGGAGCCCGTATGTAGCTACTCCCTTGGTTTAACCACAAGCAAAATTTCATTAAACTCACGCGGGTTTATAGAAACTAATTTATAAGTTACAAATTTAATCATCACGACACTATAGTATGTTTTAATAATATACTAACTTTCACTAAATTCAGGCAAAGTATTAAGCAAAATTTATTTATAAGTTATTAAAGTTATTATTATAATTTTTTTTAAGCTAGCAATGATTATTAGGTATTAGCTCATCTGCAATAATCTGAGGGGGGGACATGCACAAACACAACCTCGAAAGGACCACTACATTCGGGAGTCACCGCCTCTCCCTTACTATAATTTTATTGATAAAAACCAAAACAATACAAGGGATGACAAGCGGGGGACTAGGCCAAAACTGCTCAAACAAATAAAGAGTTACAAAATAAACCAACAAAAGAAAAGTATAAGGAGAAACTCAAAGTAATGAGCCCAAAATAATACAAAACTAGGATGACCTATAGAGAACTCTTGCGGATAAATCATGAACAACCAAGTATTTGATAAAAGACGAGATGTTAATTGAGCCACCAAATCGCGCCCTCATTGGATACACCATAGTTTGCAAGTTTGTCGGCAACTGCATTACATTCTCTATGGATATGAGAAACACGGAAATTGAGTTGATCAGCCTGATGAAGACGACTTAACCATTGATTACAGAGCCTCCAAGGAATTAAATTTGGAGAGTGAAAATAATTCACCACGAGCATGGAGTCAGTTTCAAACCATATGTGAGTCCAGTTCCTCACCCATGCCACACAGATTGCTTCACTTATAGCCAAAATCTCAGCATCAACTGCACTGGGCACATTAACTTTAAAAGAAAAGGCGTGCACCAATAAATTGACCATTAGCATATCTGAAAATACCTCCAGAACCACCCGAACCCGGGTTTCTAAGCAACCCCACAATTTGTTGAACTACATAAAACTTTCACTGAATTAATCGGAGATATATAAGTAGAATGAATCATTTTACTCAAATTTAGTGTGTACAGTACAACAACTACGAACTCTTTACATACCATTAAAAAACCGAGAAACACATTACAATGGTGTGTTGGGATTTCTACCTCAAGAAGATGACAATGAGAGTTAAGTATAGTACCATAACCATTGCCAACAAGACCATGCCAAAACTGGGTATGTGGATGAAGTTCTCTTCTACAACAGTGATGATCCATGCAGGCACCAACTCTAGAAGTTTCCCTTAAAAAAAAAAAAAAAAAAATTGTCCGAGACCATGATTTTCCACAAAAAAAAACTGTGGATTGTACACTATTTCTTGGCTAAAATCTCATATTCTCACCAAAATCTTTCCACCCCTAACTCATGATTTCTAAGTAATTCTAGAACTAGCTTATCTAAGAAATCTAGACCTGATTTTTTATTTAATTTTTTTTTTTTTTTACGATTGGAAAGCTGAAAAAATCATTAAAAAAAGACAGTTCAACATTTTTGCGGTCCATCACTTGAAACAACTCCTAAAACTCATGTTTTACCAAAGATGAGGTTATGGCATAAGAGAATTTCAATAAAAAATATTTGACATGTTTTGACTTGTCAAGACATGCAACGAATGCTAGAATATTAAAGAGCGCTTTTATTCATTTTGTGTCAAAAAAAAAAATGCAACCCATTAAATAGCGGCACGGGCACTACATATTTTGTCATGATCGAGTAGGAAAAGTTCTTGCAGAACACATGCATGTCTAACCAAATTCTTTCAACTATTCTAGATTTAGACTGCAAATGAAAATATAAATGCATATATACTATGACTTTGAAGTTGCACTTTATAAGCAATTTTGATTATGTATAGTTGACCACGGTGATGTAAATTCAAGTCACTCTAAATATCAGACCAAAGAAGAAATAAGTAACTGGAAAATAGAGCTACACTAACCCATTTCACCTATATGTTTGACCAAATATATTCCCTATTATAAAAAAAAAAAAAAAAAAAAAGTTAATTTGGATGGTCTCGATTTTCGGCATGTAGAAATAGTCGCGGAAAATTATATGCTGCAACTCGCAGCGCATTGGAATTTCTAATGGTGTTTGACATCAGATTGAATGGGGGCGTTCCTGCTACACATTGGGGTATGATCTATCTGTACATTGGGGTACACTTTGACCTTGGTTTGCACAATTACACTCAACTTACATAGTGTTGTTTGTTCCTTCTGCAAATTGGTTTCAAGAGTGTGCTCCAACTCTGTCATCAAAATCTTTCAATCAACTACTTTTCTTTATACTGCTGTTCAAGCTTTTCATGTCTTGGTCTCTATGTCTTCCATTATGCTCAAAGATCTTTAGTTTCATCACTCTGCTGGGAAGTCCAGATCGAAACAACAAAATCAAGGCTTAAGATTGAATTTCCCACCAGTGGGATGGTTAAGAGTGAATGTTGATGGAGAGCTTTTGATAACACCTACAAGGGTGGTGTTAGATTTACAGTGAGAGATTCTGAAGCTATAATTTGTATGGGGCAAATGCGCTAAGAACAGAGAACACACCGAAGCATTGGCTGGTAGGGAATCAGTGGAGTTCTTGCTCAACCCTCAGTCCAGTAAGTTTCAAGAATGATTACTTGCTCCTAGAAAACATAGTGCACCACACCGACTGGGAATGCTTCTTAAGGTATTTAGGAGATTGCAAGAGGTGCATTTTCTTGTGCTTATTTCATTTGTCCTGAATATATGAGAATTGAATATAGGAGGACAATGAAGAAGAAAGCAAGTTACGAATGTAGGATCTACATCACCAACTTGATTTGGATTCTATTAATTCAAAACAAATACAATAGTAGTGTTTCATGTATAATCAATTCATCTGTTCTACTTTCATGTATAAGCAGCCAAAGTCTGTCAAAACTAACACTTTTACTCGCAGAGTTGCACTTGAGACAGGACACGTGAGGCACCTAACGCTCTTCACATACGAATACTCAGGGAGGGAGTTCATCCCTTCGGGCACATCCGATAAAATTGGAACATTTTTTGGGGTTTTTTTTTTTCATCTTTTGATTCCAGGTAGTCTACCTTTGCTTGCTGGGTCTTCGTTTTTCTTTGATTCTATTTGCTTTTTGTGACTTTGAACTATCAGTGATTCGGTCCTTCGCTATATATGAATGCAAATGACAACCTGAAACTGTTGCTCCCCACCTGTTTGATGAAATGCATCTGATAACCTCTTCTCTTTCTTATGCTTACTTGAACTCTCAATATTCCTTTTACATTTCGTATATTCTTAGGTTTGAAGAATGTAACGTTTTGTTTTAATGAATTTGACTGAGCTACTTTAAGAACATGACTATCTGTTCTTGCTGGGTTTAAAAAGTTAACTCAACTTGTTGCAATTATACTCTTCCTATTCATATTGTAAAACCTGTAAGTAGTAAATCAGGCTAAAATATTAAATCCCTTTCTGCACATGCATGTTAATGAGGAAGTATTCCCCATTGTTGATTTTGGATGATTGGATGCCAAATAATACTGTAAGACAAGTTAGTGACTAACGGTAATGGTGTGGCAAAATATGAGACAAGTAAGTTGATGAGAATTGTAGTATATTCTTTGTTCCCAGAATGTTATCCTGGGAGAGCTAAGTTTACATGGGTTGAATACATAATTTCACTTTTTTTTTTTTTTTCAGTTCAAAATTGGAACCCCGTGATTTTTGCACCAATCGTTGTTGAAGATGCATACAATATTCTCATATGTCTGCTTCACAACTTTGTGTATCTTTCAATTCAGCTCCATTGCAGCTTCAAACTCACAGAAGCTTCCCCTCAGCAGAAGCAGTGAGTCGATTCAGTTGATGATCAATCATGGCCTCGCTTCTTCTTCATCTTGACTCAGCCGCATGTTCTGAAATTTTGAAGCCTTTTGAATATGAAGTTGGATCCCATTTTCATTTCATCGTTCAGTCACACACTTAAGCTGGAAGGTGAGATCAAGGAAGGTGTCCTTACTGCAAGGAATTGTAATACTGCCCATGGGATGATCATATCCAAATTCTTCTTCAGCTTGACTTAGCAAATCTATGAATGTAGGTTGGTTCAAGTATGATATTGGAATCACAAATCGCTTCTTCTGGCTCTCTCCAACATAGACCGCAAAATAGCCTTTCGGGATATCTAAGGTCTTTGAAGCTGTCTTGTTTGCATTAGATGAAGATCGGGTAAGACTTCTCTTGGGGCTAACAATTCCAGGCAGCCGGAAACCCATGACTTCTATATTCCCAAGTGGATAAACAATAAAAAGACTTGAAAGGATCTGGGAAAGAGAGAAAGTTTTAATGGTTAATGAATGAGAGGAGTTGAGTTACTGATCATGAATTGGTATGACTATATATAGATGATGAAAGGGTATTGGAAGATCATCTGCTACGTGAAATGAGTGGTTAACATTGGATGAGGGACACTAGGTTGTTTCAAATCAAGAAATCACATGGGATTGTCTTGTCCTTCACATACCTCATCCCCCACCAGATACATATGCTACTGTCGTCTGGTACTTCCTTGAGTTGACAGACAAGACAGGGACCACCCAAAGTGAGATATCTTCCCAGCTTCAGCATGAAGTTCTACTCTAAGCTGGCATGGTGTGTAGGGTTACTTTGCAGACAAGTATTGGTGGATAACCAAGCCATCCTAGCATTTGGTTTTGCTGCTTCATGTATGATATCTATGATCTCCAGTTCCAACAAGCTGGGGAATTATTTCATTTTTTCTACTCTGTTGTAGTATAAATGTATAAATACTGTGTATGTCTATATCATGTAACAAAATACGTAAAAGTATTTAGATAGGTACTTGAGTGTATAATCATAGGTACTTGAGTGTATGAAGACTTATGTAAACATGCTTTGCCAAAGGGCAACAAGTATGGCAGAAAATCATCATCAAGATGGCTATCATTTTGGTTTTCTCTTTGAGCTTTCACACTCAAGTGTATTCTTATAAATACCCCTTTGTATGAGATGAATAAACACACTTGAAATCTCCATTCTTTCTGAAATATAACTCTCTCTTTCTGTTTGTCAATTCCTCTTGTTCTTAAACACGTTATCAGCACGAAATTGCTCTAGAATTAGAATCGAAAATTGACGAAAGAAGAGTTCATCATCGATCGAAGTCATTTTTCCAAACCTACAAAAAATCCCCAAACCCTAGCTCATATCAAAGCCCTTGATTCTAGGAGCCCGGAACCGGTCTCAGAATCGCCGGAACCGATTCTGGGGAACTTACAATCAAAAGCGGAATTATAGAAATTCACGCCAAACGAACTAAGAGCGTTCGTAATCAATGAACTAAGAGTGTTCACAATGATTCTTGGAAATTGATTTCTTAGTAGCATAGCTCGGAAATCTTATTATTTTTCGTGGAAGTTTTAACTCCGAAACTAATATTTTCTTCTTATCTTCAAGGATCTCGAATAAATCTAGACTCGATTTTCAAATCCTTGACTCAACAGGTTCGGATTACCATAGCTGGAAAACCGACGTTGAGAACCATCTCACATCAAAAGGGATATTGCCCATCATCCATGCAGCAGACCCGGCCCTTGTGTTCCCTCGAACACCCAAGAGGCATGCACAAACAATCATCTTGATGCGACGTCATATGGACAAAGCACTCTGACTAGAGTACATGTCCATCAAAGATGCAAAGGATTTATAGGAGGCGCTACAAGAGCGCTTTAACAATATCCAAGATTCTCTCCTCCCTGACTTGAAGGTTCAGTGGAACGATGTACGCTTCTCAGACTTCAAGTCTATTGCTGAGTACAATTCAGAAGCTCTTCGTCTCAAGTCCATGTTGAGGTTTTGTCAAAGACCCCTCACAGAAGAAGAGCTAATTGAGAAAACTCTCTCCACCTTTCCCCGTTGCAGCAATTTTGCTATCAAAGCAGTATCGCATTGAAGTAAATGCTGGACGAATTACGAGGTTCAATGGACTCATAAATATTTTGTCGGTAGCCGAAAAGCACGACAACATTCTCGTAAAGAATTATAATTCAAGACCCATTTGAACCAAGAGCGTTCGTGAGGCAAATTATGATGCACCCAAGAGATGGCACAAGGAGCGGAACCCCAGCAATAGGGGACATGTGTACCCTAATAATAGGGGACATAAAGGACGAACAGGTGCATATAACCGCCCCAATAGAGAAGGAAACCGCAACTTTAGAGCGGGCACACGTGATGGCAACTCCACACGTGGAAGAGGGAGATATGGCAACACCGGCCGTGGAAATAGCACCATGAGCCGTGGAGGTCGCACCATGCGCCGTGGTAGTAGCAGCAACCCTCCTAGGGGATATCCATAACGTGCACAACCTGCACAACCTGCACAACCTGCACCTCAAATGAAGGGAGGGAACCACAATGACATGTGTCATAGATGTGGATCAATCGAGCATTGGTTTAAACAATGTCATGCAAGTACCCAATTAGCTGCACGCTACAAGGAGTACAGGGAGGCAAGAGAGCAAGAGGCTAACCTTGCCGAAGATGAAAATAGTGAAGATGTCAATCTCACTGTTGAGGACTTCAAAGCTGTAGATGAAGAGCACGAGGATGCCACAGACTTTGATTAGAATAATCCTCTTTTTATTTTCCAAGAATGGCAAATGTGCCTTAGTCAATAAATAACAATTGTATTAAACTCCTTCTTATGTGGCGTACTCAATGAAGCATGAAGTCTAGGAAAGCAATTGAGATCGGGGTATTTAAGCGAGCCTCGCTCCACCAACATCTCTCTACTTTCCTAGTCATATTTCATTGGAATTACCAAACGGATTGAGTGATAACAATTTGTCTAAAGTTTGATATTTAGAATAGACTTATGAATAACTTTGATGTAATCATTGACTATTTTCCCTATTAATAAAGTATCGCATTCAATGTCATGGACATGTGTTAATATTCCGAACTTTATCCCTTTCAGTTTGTTTTCCGGAAAATTGGAATGTCTTCTTGATAGTGGCACCACACATACTATATTGCGACATAGGCAATTATTTTTATCGATGACACCTAGTCGATCCTCAGTAACTACGATGGCAGGACCATCACAATTGATTCATGGTCGAGGACCAGCTCAATTTTTGTTACCAAATGGCACAAATGTTAATGTTGCCGAAGCTCTATATGCTCCAAGGGCCGGAAGGACCCTATTAAGCTTTAAAGACATAAGAGCCAATGATTTTCATGTGGAAACACATTGTGAGAATTGACAAGAGTTCCTTTGCATCACCTCTAAAAACTACGGAAATACACGAGTTTTAGAGAAACCTATATGTCGCTCTAGTGGATTGTACGCAACCACTATTAGAGTCATTGAATCCAACCATGTCATGAATGACAATTTATGGGATCCTGACACATACAAGCTTTGGCACGACCGTTTGGGACATCCAGGTCGTGACATGATGCTCCGTATATTAAAAACTTCACACGGACATCCATTCTTCAAAACGAAAAGAAGTACGAACCAAACATTGGTCCAAAGAGTTACTTCTAAAGCATATCATTCGTTTTGCAAAGCTTGCTCTTTAGCAAAGGTAGGATCAAGACCATCCTATGCAAAGGACACTAAAGAAAATATACCATTCTTACAAAGAATACAAGGTGATATTTGTGGACCTATCCAACCAACTTGCAGACCATTTAGATATTTTATGGTGTTGGTTGATGCATCGACACGTTGGTCACATGTCATGCTCGTATCCACAAGAAATGCTGCATTTGCTAAACTCCTAGTACAAATCATTAAATTAAGGGCTCACCACCCTGATCATCATATTAAGTCAATTCGTCTTCACAATGCTGGAGAGTTTACATCAAGAACCTTTGATGATTATTGCATGTCCATTGGGATTGAGGTCAAACACCCTGTCCCTCATGTACACACCCAAAATGGACTGGCAGAAGCTGTCATTAAAAGACTTCAAATGGTTACCAGGGCATTGGTTATGCGCACCAATCTCCCTATTTCTGCTTGGGGCTATGCAATATTACATGCAGCTGTGCTTATTCGTCTGAGACTCACTGCCACCCAACCCTTTTCTGCGTCCCAGATGGTGATTGGGTATGAGCCTGATGTCTCACACTTACACATATTTGGGTGTGCAGTCTATGTGCCAATTGCGCTGCCACAGCGCACCAAAATGGGCCCTCAAAGACGCTTAGGCCTTTATGTCGGATATGATTCTCCAAGCATTATCCGCTACATAGAACCCTTGATAGGTGATCTATTTACCGCTAGATTTGCGGATTGTCACTTTGATGAGACAGTCTTCCCGTCATTAGGGGGAGACAAGAACATTAATGTTCAACAGCAAAGACAGGAATTGTCGTGGTCAATCCCCACTTTGTCTCATCTTGATCCCCGAACCACACAGTCTGAAATAGAAGTGCGGAGGATTCTCGATCTTCAGAACGTAGCAAAATCAATGCCTGATGCGTTTTCTGATATCACTAAAGTGACAAGATCACACATACCTGCTGCAAACGTACCTGTAAGGATTGATGTTCCTAAAACTAAAGGACATGACATCCCCTCTATGGGTGATGCAGTGGCTAGAACCATGGCTCCTGCCAGAAAGAGGCCTATAGGTTCGATGGATTCTCGCCCAAGAAAGAAAGCGAGCTTGACACAAAATAATCCATTAATCATCGATATAAATAATCCATCTCATGAAAAAATTCCGGATTATGGTTATGTCCAAGAGACATCATTGGAGGACGCTCCAATAGTAGAACCAATTCCAGAAAATAGAGAGATCTCCATGAATTACATTAGTATACATGTAATTATGGAAAGAAATTCTATGGCTATTGATGATGCGTTTGCATATCATATTGCAAAAGGAATTATAGAATACGATGATATCGAACCTCGCTCCGTTGAAGAATGTCAACAAAGAGCAGATTGGTCCAAATAGAAAAATGCGATCCAGACTGAATTGGATTCACTAACAAAGAGACAGGTATTTGGGTCTATAACACTGACACCACCAAATATAAAACCTGTTAGCCATAAATGGGTCTTTATTAGAAAGCGTAATGAGAAAAATGAGGTTGTTAGATACAAAGCCCGCCTTGTAGCGCAAGGTTTCTCACAACGCCCTGGAATCGACTACGAGGAGACATATTCTCTCGTAATGGACGTTATAACGTTCCGCTACCTTGTCAGTTTGGTAGTTTCCGTAAAACTTGACATGCAGCTCATGGATGTGGTTACAGCATATCTCTATGGGGATCTAGATTTAGAGATATATATGAAGGTTCCAGATGGACTTCAATTACCCAAATCAAGTGGCTCTAAACCACGGAGCGCGTTCTCAATAAAATTAAGACGCTCACTATATGGATTGAAACAATCCGGACTGATGTGGTATAACCGTCTAAGTGACTACTTGATTGGGAAGGGATATGTTAACAATGAAATATGCCCTTGCGTGTTCATTAAGAGAACAAGATCCGGATTTGCAATTATAGCAGTTTATGTCGATGACATGAACCTAATTGGAACTCTAGATGAGTTAAAAGAGACTGCTACATATTTGAAATCTGAATTTGAGATGAAAGATCTCGGGAAAACACGGTTTTGTCTAGGAATAGAACTCGAGCACCGTAATGATGAGATTATGATCCATCAGTCAGCATATACTCAAAAGTTACTAAGGCGCTTTAATGAAGATAAAGCAAAGCCTGTGAGTACTCTCATGATCAACCGTAGTCTTGAGCCCATGAAAGATCCGTTTCGTCCCAGGGATGAGGACGAAGATTTATTAGAAGCTGAAATACCATACCTAAGTGCGATAGGCTCATTATTGTATTTAGCTCAATACACAAGATCGGATATCTCATTTGTAGTAAACTTATTAGCTCGACATAGTTCTGCGCCAATACGCCGCCATTGGATTGGTATAAAGACAATCCTTCGATACCTAAAAGGTATGATCGATATGGGCTTGTTCTATCCCTACAGAGAGAAAAGAAATGTGAACGCCGGTAACACTATCCATAGTGACCGACGTTCTCCTCCTCCCCTCCATCAAAATGATAATGATGTTCTGACGGGTTTTGCTGATGTAGGGTATCTCTCTGACCCTCACAAAGGTCGCTCCCAAGCAGGTTATGTCTTTACCATGGGAAGCACCGCGATATCTTAGAGATCTACAAAACAGATTCTTGTTGCTACTTCCTCAAATCATGCAGAGATTATTGCACTACATGAAGCCGTGCGTGAGTGCATATGGCTAAGGTCTATAAATAGACACATTCGAGGAACTTGTGGTTTGAAATTTACCACAAATGAACCTACATGCATTTACGAGGATAATGCAGCTTGTATTGAGCAAATGAAATTAGGTTTCATCAAAGGCGACAATACCAAGCATATATCGCCGAAATTCTTCTACAATCAGCAACAACAAACACTTCTAAATATTGAAGTAAATCAAATCCGATCAGAAGATAATGTAACTGACTTATTTACTAAGTCACTACCAAAATCTCCTTTCGAGAAACATGTAAGGAGTATCGGATTGAGGAGGATATCCGAACTCCCACGATCTTCAAGAGGAGTCTAAATCAGGGGGGGCATCCAGAAACATACTTCACACTCAACGCGCGTTGTGCTCTTTTTCCCTTTCGACCAAGGTTGTTTTTTCCCACAGGGTTTTATTACTTGGCAAGGTTTTTAACGAGGCAACTTCGATGCGCACCATCTACACAATACTATTGAACATGAAATATCCAAGGGGGAGTGCTGTAGTATAAATGTATAAATACTGTGTATGTCTATATCATGTAACAAAATACGTAAAAGTATGTAGATAGGTACTTGAGTGTATGAAGACTTATGTAAACATGCTTTGCCAAAGGGCAACAAGCATGGCAGAAAATCATCATCAAGATGGTTATCATTTTGGTTTTCTCTTTGAGCTTTCACACTTCAAATGTATTCCTATAAATAACCCTTTGTATGAGATGAATAAACACACTTGAAATCTCCATTCTCTTTGAAATATTACTCTCTCTTTCTGTTTGTCAATTCCTCTTGTTCTTAAACATACTCAACTTTTTTTACCCTGCTACTATGAAATTTGGACAATTCTAGGTACGTACGTATCCAGATATGGGCGTGGTCGCACGCACACACATGCACACACGTATATAATATACTGTTTCCTTGTTCGAACCGGAAATTCTCTAATCTTTTGATTACTTGGGTATCAAGAATGGTATTCAGATAATCCTTTTTCAACTCCTACTTGAACTGATATCTAGTGTATAATGGTTTATATCTTCCCTTATTTCTAGATGTTAACCTTTTGAAACTCACTGCACTTTAGTTAACATCATTATTGTATAATATGGCACCATTACCTTACTGGTATTTAATTCTCAGAGATTGTAATGCTGCTGATCTGTGCTAAAAAATTCCTCCACATGCACTTCTATATATTCTTTTTCCTAGGTTTGGGTTTTTCTCTTTCTTTACCAGCAAAATTGAAAGCTATTGTATTCCTCACTTTTCTTTTCCTATTTTTCATCTGCTACGATATTATCCTTTACCATATTGATAGTTTCTGGCTCTATCTGCAGATGTTTTAGTGGTAATTTTAATATTGATGTGTCTAATCATAGACACCATCTGATTTTAGGCATGCCATTGTGAAAAATAAGATGAGCCATTATATAATCAAGTATTATTTCCTTTTCAGCATATGCTGTGATTAGGTAATTATATCGCTACAAGATGATAAATGAGATCATGAAAAATAAGACAAGAAAATTTATCCGCAATTGAAATATATTCTTTTACATTCGCATATATTGTAGAGAACAAGAAAGTTTTACATAGGATTAAAAAGACAGCACTTGACTGTCATTGAGTTCAAAATTCGGAGTCTCATGGACTTTAGACTAATTGTTTAGAAAGTATATACAATGTTCATATTTTCCTGCTTCATAACATGTGATTTGATTCTTCATCCAAATTTGGAAATCTTTCTTTAGCTTAGAAGCAGCTTCAAGAATACAGCAGGCCGGTTTCCCCTCAACACAAGAGTGGTTTGATTCAGTGGATGGTCAAATTATCAACTGAAGCCTCTTCTTCATCTTGACTCAGCAGTGAGTTTCAAAATGAGGATGTTTTGGATCCAAGATCCGCTTCGTTAGTGTTTACTCACACACTTAAGCGGGAAGTGAGATCAATGAAGGTGTCTTCACTGCAAGGAATTGTGATACCACCCATTGGATGATGGTATCCAAATTGTTCTTCAGCTTGACTCAGCAAATCCTGAAACAAAGGTTGGTTCAAATATGATATTGGAACCACAAATCGTTTCTTCTGGCTCTCTCCATCATAGACTGCAAAGTACCCTTTTGGGATATCTGATGTCTTTGTGTTAGCAATTCGAGGCAATCGAAAACCCATGGTTTATGTATATTGAAGTGATCAAAGAAGGAAGAAAAGAATTCAAAGGACTTGAAAAACAAGAGAAAGCTTAATTTGATGCTTGCAAGTAGAGGAGTTGATGAGTTTGCTCATGAACCTGATTATGTGTGTATATATAGAGAAATGGTATGTGGAAAATCATCTGCTACATGAAATTAGTGGTGAAGAGAAACTGACATGGGCTCCAGTAGGAACATTAGCTTGTGAGAAACCACATAGCTTTGTCTTCCTACTGAAATGACATATAAAGCAGACAAGAAGAGGGCTACCACAAGTTTCAACCTATCTGCCAAACTATTTTGAAAGATAAGCCAGGGCAATGATAAGAGGTTGTGATCATCTGCTACATGCATGTGAAGCATGCAAGCGGTGACGATGGTACATGAATTGAGTTGTCGAATGAGGGTGACTAGCTTTTGAGAAATCATGATATCACATGGTTTGTCTTGCCATTCTCGTAAGTTAGTATCCTCCCATCGATTTCCCATATATATGCTACTGATGAAACTCTGTCAATATTGTAGAAACATGCCGTCCCAACACCCTATACAGAAAACACAACAATGCGACTAGCAGAAGTATCATTTCTATCCAACAAATAAGTGGCAGGCTCTAGACACAGAGTCCTGTCCAACATTGATAATTAATGCTGGTCACAAGTCACAACAAGAATTGGTGGTGCTAAGATATGTAGTCATGCTGTATATCTTGAATGGGAGTGTGGAGCCAGCTTAGCATTATGTTGTTGTTTTATCTACAATCTACGATCTCTGGTTTCAACAAGCTGGGGAAGTATTGGTTTTGTTTGGTCAGTTTAGAAAGTTCATTTTGATGGTCAAGCATGAGGAGAAAATCAGACATGTACTGATTTAAATACTTCAGAATCAGTAGGCAAGATGAGGAACATTGATTCTTTAATGATTCAAATGAACTCCATCTATTAGATTCTTTTGAAAGAATCACCCAATAACTAAAGAAAACTATAATTCTATTTGTTTTCACTAATTGCTTACTTATGGTCTGGTTATCTGGGGTCGCTCATCGCTGTGACCTCTGTTTACTGATTTGTTGTATATGTCCTTTAACACAACCTAGGAACTAAGTTTTTTTTTTTTTTGGCTGATTTAAAGACTGAAAGGGGAGGAACGTACAGTTAATGGCGATTGTGATTATTCAAAAAACAAATTAGTTCATTCAAAATGCTTTGGGTTTGTTTTTACGGAAGCTTGAGCAAAAACTTAAACCTAAGAAGGAAGGAAATTAAATTTGGATCCGTATGTAGCTCTTTGGTTTTGCATTCTTTTTTGTCCGAGATCACAAAATAACTTTCCTAGTTTTTAAATGCTTATATACGGCAGACTGCCTTATTGAAGTATGGGGGACAAGTCCCGCATAGAAATAACCACGGTAGGATATGCCCTTCATTTTTCAGTAAAATGAAGAGGAATGATTGCTCTTTGCACACAGCTGGTGCTGGTATGTTATTCTTCATATTGATTCTTCTCATCCTGTTCTTTTGTTTTATTTTTTGTTTTGTTTTGCTTGTTTCTTCATCATCTACTGAACTGTTATTGATTGCTGAATATTCCTAAAAAAATAGAACATGATTTTGAATCAGTCCCATCTTCTTTATGACAGGATGAATTATTTTTTAGTCATTTTATTTTGCAGAGAGGCTTTACACCCTTGACCTCAGACAATCAGTGTTTAAGGGATTAATTTGATGTCTTGGTTAATGCGAGGTTACTAGAGACTAGGAGTTGGCCGTTATATTGATGTATGTGTAAATTGACTACAGTATGAATCAATTTTGATATGTTGAAATTTATTTTTCGCCTCAGACGTAGAACATAGTATCTTAGAATTGAAGATATTAACAGATGTAGAAATACCTCCTTTAATCAGATAAGGATTAATTGCCATTGTCCTTTTTAATTCAGGGTGCTTTTGTATTACTTTTAATTTTGTTGATTTCTGTTTTTTCTCTCGTTTCCTAACTGGATTAGAATGTTTTAGCTGTCAAAACACTCACATGATTAATCACATACCAAGTGTCTGATATGGACCTTGTATTGTTATGTGTTGTCAAAATATAATATAATATAAACCGCTTGTCAGTCTCGGCCAGCCTGTGTATATTGTCATTTCCTTTATGGCTTTATCTTTGAGTTTTTGCGCACTCCAAATTTAAAGCTTTAATCTTTGCACTGTTCTTGCTTGGGATTTTCCATGGTGCATGTTAGAGTTAGAGTCAGGAGATGGAGCAAACCCTTTGCTCTTGAGCACTGCTTTATCTTATCGACCCAAAAAACAAAAGAATTTTTTTGTTTGCTTGTCATTTTCATTGTGGACCTCAAACTTGCTGATTGAAAATTCACATGTTAATAACAAATCTGCAGAATTTGAAGTTCCGCAAATGCATGTTTTTGTGGGTAAAGCAAGTAAACCTATATCATTAGGCATCGTTTGGTTCATATAAGGGAAATCAATTCCCTTGTCTTTTCCATAGGGATGGAAAATTAAAATTGTTGTCAGTTTTCCTTTCCGTTGTTTGGTAAAGCAGGGAAAATATTCAAGCAAGACTATTTGATTTCCCTTCCAGTTGTTTGGTTGGTTCAGATCAATTTTCCATTAATAATCTTGTATTTTAAAATTTAACTTCATGGGTGAAATTGACAATAACACATTGAGTAAGGATATTGTAGTTCTCAATTTTCGTAATAAATGCTGGGAAAGAAGAAGGAAAAACCAATCCCATGAGTTATAAAAGGAACTGTCTTCCACCATATTTTCCCCTATGTCAGGAAAATAGTTGCCAAGTTTGTACTTACCAAACAAAGGATAGGAACAATTTTCCTTTACTGATTCTTCAAATCTGCGAACCAAACATGGCATGAGTGCATGTTAGCACAAAGCATAAACTATGCTTTAGATGTACTTGAGCATGTCTCCTTTTCTTGATGGAAGGGGACATTAAATGACTAAGAGGTTGAACCGAAGGGAATTGAATTGGAATATGCTTAATCAGAATATTCAAATGATTTTACCTAGTTTGAAAATAAGTTGGACAAAAAAAAAGTGCGGCTATTGTCACCCTACTATTTTCTTTGTTCACCATACTTGCTCATTAATTATAGCCTATACTTTAATTTCAATATTAAATTTATTTATCTATCCCATTTCTTTTCCAGAAATATCCTTATATTACATATTTAATTAAAAACTATTTTTTTAACCAAATTAAAATCTATTATTTAATTTATACTAATAAAAGAACTAAAGTTCTTTCACAAAAAAAAAAACTAAAGTATATAATATTTTCCTTACAAAATCATAATTTGATTTACTTCCATTTTTTAATCTTTTTTTCAGTTTTAATGTTTGTCTACTTCAATACATGTCAAAAGATTAGTAAGTTAACAACTATGAGTAATGAAGAAGAGAATGATTTTTTTATATATAAATCATAATCATAATTTATTACTTTTTTTTTGTCTTTACTTTCTCTCCTCATCATCATTTTTTTATTAAAAAAAAGAATGATTTTTTTATGTATTTTAAATCTTTACTATCGCTGTTCATAAAGGGTATTGCAAAAATTTTAATAAAGTTGACACTGATAATTTTGTGAACTGAATAACAAATTAATGATGAGGAGAGAACGTAAGGACCAAAAAAAGTAATAAATTCTGATTTTGGTAGAGAAGATGCAAATTAATGTTATTCAATGAGAATGTAAATAATCATTGTATTTAACTAATTGACTATGTATTTAGTTTTCTTCACAGATTTAGATTTTAGATAATTAGTGTACTGTTCAAATAAATCCATAATATATGTTTGACACAAACTCTAGGTTATTTGACCTAGTGGTAATAGAGTTAGAATTAGAGATACTATCGGAGAATCTTGGAGATATCCAATCAATGTAATATTACGTTTTTTGATACAACTCTGATTCTATGCATTGTAGTCTTCTATATAAAGAAGCCCCTATTATCATGAAAGTACGATTCAATTGTCTCCCAAATATTGATTCCCTAAAACACGTTATCAACACAAAGCCCTAACTCTGAAACCCTAATTTTGTAGCCTTCAATCTCTAGCCACCGCCACCGCACATATTGAAGCCCCGGATTCCAAGAGCCCGGAACCTGCGGCGAAACCACCGTAACCAGCCATGATCCACCTAAACCGGTAGTTGGAAGTTTTGGATCGGTTGGTTAGCCTCACTAGCCCTCTGATAGCCTTGCCTGGCCTGTGCCTACCTTCGCCCACCACTCGCACACATCTGTCGACAGCACACCAGCAGCCCCTGTGCGCATCTATAGATAGCGCCTTACCAACCCCCACGTGCATCTGTCGATAGCAACTTGTCAGATCTCGCAAGCCCTTGTGCAGCACTTCTGCGCAACCCAGTAATTTAGCCTCACCTGCTGCCGACAGCTTTGCGCGGGCCCAGCTGATAGGCCTCGCAAGCACCTTGAGCAAGCCCTGCCGACCAACTATCGACATCTGTCAATAACCCTGGCACAAGCCCTGCAAACACCGCGCAGCAGCCCCGGCCACCTCCGGCGACTTTTTCCGGCCAGTTTTTGACACTTTTTAAAGGTTAATTTAGTTCCCGTTTTTGATGTTTTTTTTATTGTTTTTTTCGGGGACTTGCAAACTCCTTTCTTATATCCCCCTTTCTTCTACATAGGGTAGACTAAAAAGCCAAATTGGGGGTTCGTAGTCACTCCAAGTTTGAAGCTTGTAGAGTCCTCCAAACTTAGAGTTTGTAGAGAATATATGATCGACCACACACATCATTGTTTCGATTTAATCCAATACCTCTTGGAATTAGATTTCTTGGAAGTGACTACGCTTAGAAATTTTATTGTTTTCGTGGTAGCCTTTTTCACTCCAAAACTAACCATAATCTTTATTGTCTTTTAGGATGAGTAACCTAAACAAGTTGAACTTTGTTCCACTCGAGACAGCAGGCGTAGGATACCACAAGTGGGTCCGTGATGTATGCCAGTATCTTAAGGCTGATGGGATCCTAGATACGATCTAAGAGCCAAGTTAGAACGTGCTTTCTCCTCAACAATCTTCCTCTTATGAAGCTAATAGAGCTACAAAAGAGGCCAATAAAGCTAAAGCCATAATTCTCATGACAAGGCACATGAATGAGTATCTCAATGAGGAAGACCTAGAAAGCTATGGGTAGAACTCAAGCAGCGATTTGGTAACATTTGTGACTCCCTGATTCTTGATTTCGAAGTGAGATGGCATAGCTTCCGCTACCGTGATTTCAAGTCTGTACTTGACTACAACTCAGAAGCCCTTTGTATCAAGTCTTTAATGGAATTATATGGACAGAACATCACTGATACGATGTTGATCGAGAAGACTCTCTCTACCTTCCCCGTCTCAACATTGATGATTGCAAAAAATTATCGGATTAATGTTAATGCCGGACGCATCGATGAACATAGCTGAAAAGTACGACATCATACTGGTGAAGAACTATAACTCTAGACCCGTGGGAACCAAGTATATTCCAGAGTCTAACTATAGTTGCGCCCCTAAGGGAGAGCGCAAGGAGCGAAACCCTAAGGAAAGGGACAATTTTGGACATTTTGGTCCATATTCTAGCCCCAAAGAGGAAGAAAACCGCCAAGATAGGCGTCCACGAAACCGTGGAGGTCAATGTGTAAAAAGAGATAAATCGAGGCAGAGCCTCCGACTATAATGGTGGCGACACCAAGGATAATAGCTGTTCCCAACACGCCCCAAGTACGCCTCGATTAAGGTAGCCTGACCATAATGATATCAGCTTGTCTTCGGTGTGGAGCGTCTGGACATTGGGCCAAAGCATGTATAGCACGCTAGAATGTTGCTAACACATACAAGATGGATCGTGAAGTAAGGCAAGAAAATTACATGGAGCAAGAAGATCAAGATGATGATCTCACTCTAAGGGTTGAACTCTTTTTATTTTCCAAGATATGTAATAGGCAATTGCCGTCTACTTTGTAGTAAATGCCATTGGTTTTATTTTTTTCTTCACATAGGCTCATCCAAAATGAGTATGATGTCTGGGAATGTATTGAGATAAGTGGTACTTAAGCGAGCTTTGCTCTACTGACATCTCTCTACTCACCTGGTTATATTTATTTTGGAGTTATTGAAAGAAGTTAGACAACTAACATTGTTTTGCATTAGCTAGCATTTTGGATTAGATTTTTTGTGGTCAAAGAGACAATGCTGTAACTTCGTTGGCTTATGAATAAAATTTCAAATTCTTTTCATTATAACTGCATTTTGATTCTAAGCATATTACTTCGTAATTAGGATGGATGAGCCACCAGTAGTAGTTCAAGGACATGAAATAGCCCAAGTTCCCCTTGCCAAATGGCACTTTGATTACTGTCACATAAACTCTCTATGCTCCAAGGGCAAATCGCACCCTATGAATAGCTAACGGATTCCATGCGAAAAGCATGTAGAGAACGGAAAAGAGTTCCTTTGCAATATCTCTGATGATTGCGAGTAAACGCGCATCTTAGAGAAGTTTATGTGTCTCTCTAGTGGACTCTATGTCATTATTTGAGCTATTAAATCCAATAAAGTCATGAGATAAGATAAATTCATGAGATAAGATCTCTTGAATTCATATACATATTGGCTTTGTCATGACAGGATTGGTCATCCTAGTCATGATATGATAATCCGTCTACTACAGACATCACACGGATATCCATTCTTTCGAGCGAAACAAAGCATGAATCAAAAATTGATTCTTGGACTAAGTGTGACCACTGCTGCCGTCCACCACCAACCTAGGGTTGGCACAGTTCCTATCCATGACGCCATGGATGGCCTCCATCATGGTGATGGCACCCCCAGGTGATGCTGTAATCACCCACTTTGCTTCAAATAGCGTTTCAGATGCTCAAGCCCAACCAAAATCCTCATTGGTTGCTTCTAGGGCCTCTCGCTCATTTTACAAAGCTCGTTCTTTAGGGAAATTGGGACACAAAATGTCCTATGCAAAGGATATGAAAAAACTCATTCTCTTCTTACATAAAATCCATGGAGATTCTGTGAATTGACTCAACCAATTTATGGACATTTAAATATTTCATAATGTTGGTTGACACGCAAACACACTGGTCACGTGGTGTGCCATTGTCCACCTGTAAATGCTGCTTACACTACACTCCTAGCACATATCATATGATGACAGGCTCACTCCCCGGATCATCCTATTTAGTCAATTGGACTTGACAATGGTAGATAGTCTACATCAAAGACTTTTGATGGTTATTGAATTGGGATTGATGTTGGACATCATATTTCTATGATCACACCCAAATGGTCTGGCAGAAATGACTTCGATGGTAGTCCGAACATTGGTAATATGCACCAATTCTCCTTATATCCGCTTCGGGTGATTCAATATCGCATGCAGCTATGTTAATTCGCCTATGATCCACTGCCACTCAATTTACATCTACGTTACAGCTAGTGACTGGGTACCAGTATCTCATACTCATGCATATTTGAGTGTGCCATCTATGTGCCAATGGCGCTGCCACAACTCTAGATGATGGGTCTTTATAGACAAATGGACATCTACGTTGGATTTGAGACTCCAACAATCGTCAGCCACTTAGTGCCCTTACTGGGCGATCTCTTTACCGCTAGATTTGTGGATTGTCACTTTGATGAGACAATCTTCCCGTTGTTAGGGGGAGATAAGAATACAGATGGTCAACAAGAATGACAGGAATTGTCGTAGTCTGTCCCCACTATGTCTCATCTCGATCCCTGTTAATGTGACGAGATCATACATATCTTCTACAAATATGTCTGCAAGGATGGGCGTCCCTAAAAGAGGAAGTAGTGCCACCCTACATAGAGGTAGGCATGACACCAACGCCATAGAGAGTGGCACTATGACGTTACAAGCCATGCCCCCAGCTATGATGCGTGGGAGGTCTGCAGGTTTGAAGAATACTTTGGCATAACTCAATCTTTGGATTGTTGACATTCAAAATCTGTCTCATGAGAATCTTCCAAATTAAGGTCATCTTTGGGGGACGTCTCAACATCAGAATCTATTTCTGAGAATATAGAGCTCTTTGAAAATTACACTAGTATACATAAGACGTGGGAGAGAAACTCCATCATGATTGATGATGTATTCGTGCATGTCATTGCGCATGAGTTTGTTGAGTTCGATGATATCGAACCATGCTCTGTGAATGAATGAATGCCAACGTGGAGAAAATTAGCATAAATGGAGAGATACGATCCAGGTTAAGTTAGATTCTCTAAGGAAGAGGAAGGTTTTCGAGCTAGTAATGCTAACACTTCCTAACATAAAACCTATTGACTAATAGGTCTTTGTTAGAAAGTGTGATGAGAAAAAGATATGGTAATCTTGCCTTATGGCGCAAGGCTTCTCATAAAACTCTCTGGAATCGACTACGATGAGACATATTCTCTCGTAATGGATGTCATTCCACTCTACTATCCTATCAGTTTGGTAGTTTTCAAATAATTGAACATGCAGCTTATGAATGTGGTCACTACATATCTTTATGGGGATCCAGATATGGAATATACATGAAGGTTCATGGTGAACTTCATTTACCCAAGTCAAGTGGCTCTAAACCATGGAGCACGTTTGCAAAGAGGTTGAAACGCTCACTAAAGTCACTACTTGATTGGAAAGGGATATGCCCACGTGTTTCCATAACAAGTTTCGGATTCTATCGTTGTTCATGTTGGACATGATCATCATTGGAAGCCCTTAAAAAGTTAAGGGAAACCGCTGAACACTTGAAATCCGAGTTTGAGATGAAGGATCTTGAGAGAACATGATTTTGTCTCCGTTTGGAACTTGAGCCTCGTGTTGATAGATGCTTAGACATTTGGACAAGATCAAGCCTTCAAGCACCCCCATGACCATCCGTAGTCTTGACCCTAAAAAGGATCTTCTTCGTCTGAAGAATGATGACGAAGATGTGCTAGAGGCGAAGGTGCCATACTTAAGTACAATATGTGCATTATTGTACTTAGCTCAATGCACAAGATCAGACATCTCATTTGCAGTGAACTTGTTAGCTAGGTATAGCTTTGCCCCAACGCGATGCCATTGGATTGGTGTAAAAGATTAGCTACTTGAGATGTACAATTGATATGGGCTTGTTCTATCCCTACAGAGAGACAATGGATTCTGAACAATCATATGTCATGAACGCCACAATAGTGGTCTGCATTCCCTCTTCCCATCCCAAAACCACATAAATGTTTTAGAAGGTTTTGCTAATTCTTAATATCTCTCTTACCCGCCCACAGGTATGCCCAAAATGGTTAAGTTTTCACCATGGGTAAAGACCGAGATATCTTGGAGGTCTACAAAACATACCTTAGTCACTATATCTCCCAATCATACAAAGATTATTGCTCTTCACGAAGTGGTTTGTGAATATATATGGATTTGATCGATAATTACGCATGTTCGAAGCAATTGTGGTTTGAAGTCTACCATAGATAAGCCTACAAGCATTTATGAGGATAATGTTGCTTGCTTGGAACAAATGAAGCAAGGCTACATCAAAAGCGACAACATCAAGCATAATTAGTAATAACAGACTCTCCTCAAGATCAAAGTGAATTAGGTTCGATCTGAGGACAGTGTAGCAGATTTGCTCACTAAATCATTGCCTGAATTCCACTTTCGAGAAAAATGTTGGTAACATCGTTTGCGGAAGTTATCCAAACTCCCATGACCGTTGTCATCAAGGGGAGATGTAAACATCAGGAGGAGATGTTTACATGTATGGTCTCGAAACATGAAGGGTGTGTTGTGCTCTTTTTCTCCTTTGATCGATGTTATTTTTGTCCCACTAGGTTTTTGTTACTCAACAAGGTTTTTGACGAGGCAACGAGATGAGCACCACGTTTGGGCTACACAAGGGGGAGTGTTCAAGTAAATCCAGAATATGTGTCTGGTCCAAACTCTAGGTTACTTGATCTAGTGGTAATATGGTTAGAATTAGCGATAATATCGGAGAATCTTAGAGATATCAAATCAATGTAATATTATGTTTCCTTGTACAACTTTGATTCTATACCTTGTAATCCTCTATATAAAGAGGTCTCTATTATCAATGAAAGTGCGATTCAATTCTCTTCCAAATATCGATTCCCTAAAACATGTACTTATTATTCATTTTTCACATGGATAATAAAGTTTTTCATTAATTCAAATATTCATACCTAGGGTGAACTAAGAAAATGGTAGTGGCAATAGCCACACCCACAGAAAAATAGGAGCATATATCAAGTAGTTTTTTTTTTTTTTTTTTGCATTAGAGAATGACGTCACCCGAAATCGGTTGTCGTTGAGAAACTAATATCGCCTAATCATCTATTTTATTTATAAAAAAAATTAAAGATTAGATTGTAGGGTGAACATAGCTGCATCCTGTAACATTGTTTCTTTAGGTATTGATTTGGATGACCACAAAAGTTTGGATAAAATTGTTGAGAGGGGTTAGTATCAAATAAAGTTTATTTGGATATTTGACACGGAATCTAATAACATTTTTATTGAGACTATGAATCTCATATTAATAAAAACAGGGACCATACAAATGGATTTCTAAAGACTTAGTCAATTTTATCCATTGTCAATTGGCTTTAATCGTGAAGCTCAGACATGGTATTAAAGCGGGCTAAACCAACGTGTAAATGCATCCCGACCACACAGACTCCACGGACTGTGCTCAAACCACCAGTATATCTTAACTCTATCAGAAAGTAGAACATGTCCATTTCAAAAAAATTCCCCACAAATTTTCCTTTATTTTTATTTTCCCCATCGTTCTATTTAAAAGGATGGTCTGAATTTTTTTTTTTTTTAACCCTCAATAAATACTTAATTGACCCACAATGAGCACTTCTGTCACACCCATTGAATTATGTTGAGTCACAATGAAACATTTTTATTGATCCTCAAACATCACTTTTTTTTTTAAGCAAAAGTTTGGAGAGAAGAAGGTTATCCTACACTCAGCTCTAGAGCAGACCTACAATTTTGACTCTGACAAAAATATATTTTGGTTCTTATACCATTGTTAGAAAAATTCGAGAATGGTGTAAACATTTTTTTTGGTTGAAAAATGGTGTAAACTATAGAGAAAAGTTATGGAGAAAATTGCACATTTGGATATTTTTCTACTTTTAATCAGTATCATTTTTATTTTTGAAAAGGAGGGTTCTTGGTCCATTCAAATTAAAAATGTAGGTAATAACATATCTTGACTCACCCTCTACAGGCTGCGTTCGACAATCAATATCAAGTTGATTTTAGGTTTTGGAATCATAATACTAGGGGTGGACTAGGTATGGTAGGTCCCGTTATTTGGCCGGCACTGACCACCGCACTGATCTTTAGGTTTTCAACATCTCAGGCACCGAAACCGATCAAAAACTCTTCACACCAATTGACAATGGCGGAGTCAGAATTTCATATCAAGTGGGACACTTAGAAATAAAAAAAATTTGAATTTAAAATATATACTAAAACTTTAATTAAAGATAATAAATTAAAATAAAATTAAGGTAAAATTAATATTTTCTTTAAATTATATATTTTATGAATAAAAGTTATAGCTTTAGATATTAGACAATTTCAGACATAATTTATTTTTAACTTTAAAACTATAAGGAAAAAATGTGTTAATGTTCTCAAAAGAAAAAGAAAACAATTGAAAAAATAACTTCTTAGCATGCATGTTTCGAACCTGGGACCAAGTGAAAAAGCCACGCATACTTTGCTACTACACCAAGTCAACAAGCAATAATTTATTGTAAACTCCAAGCCATTTATCATCACTTTCATGTACATAAATTTTAAAAAAAAATATAAAACTGAGTGGGGCACAAGATCCATTGAGTCCCCACGTGGCTCCGCCCCTGCCGATTGAGTAGGTTTACCGGCCTCTGCTAATTTAGTTTTGCTATCGATTCGGTTTTCCATGTAGACTGATGCTCTCAATTTATGGTTTTCAAATCTATCTTTTCAAATCTACCATGAATTGAGCAGAAAAGAATATGTTCCATCGAAAGCCTTTTTACATCTACAAAATTCAGCTTTCATTCATTTTTACAACAAAAACAAAGACCCCAATGAAATAAAAATCATATTAGAAGCAAAAATATTTAACAGAGAATGAGAGGAACTGGCCTAGAAGTAGATAAGGAGGAAAGAATTGAGTGATTAATTTGTTTTCTGAAGAGAAAAGAAGAAAATGTCCTTGACCCAAAGCATCAAAATAAATCAAAATTATCTCACTAATTACCCTAATAACAGATTTTTATTCACACTTACCTAATTTCAATTAAAATGATAACTTTACCCTCCACCTAATTAATGAATTACATCTATACCATCTCTCTCTCTTCCTTTTCCCGTTTTGCAGCGAGTTCCCGATCAAATCTTGAAAATCAAAACTCAATCAAATCCCGAAATCACAATCTGCCGAAATATGAGCTCGGAGAGTTGTGGTCTGCCGTCGCTCTCGACCTCGACTGCATCTTCGATTCCAAGCACTGCCGCCATGCGAAGAAGACCTTCGAAGCTCCACCGCCACGCGAGGAAGATCTCCGATTCCAGGCTCCGCCGCCACCCGACTCATCTTCGATTCCAAGCAATGGCGACCCGACCCGACCCACTCCTCCCTCTTTCGGCCCCAACGCCGCCACGGGACTGCATCTTTGGTTCCAAGCAGTGGCGACCCAACCCTACTATCAAGCTACCCCAGCAAAGGAGGCCATATGATTTGAATTTGATATCCAGTTCACACGCTTCCAAGCACACTTTCCTGTGCAACTTATGTCACTCTTCCCTTCCTGACATATGCGAGGTTGATTGGATCTATGTGGAAAGCGTTCCTCCGATGAGTTCAAACTGTGGCTTTGTGGCAGCAGAAGGGAGAAAACATGGGTTTGGTTGGGCAGCAGAAGCAAGATGACAGTGATTTTGCTCTGATTTTGTGCCCAGAGCATTTTCTGGGTGCCCAAATCAATTTTTTTGGGGTAAAATATAGGCGAAGGCCCAGAAAGAAAGAAAAAAGAAGAAAAAAAGGTTCTATTGGGGGGTAATAGACCCCCAATAGACGTTTATTATGGGGCAATAGATGTTTTGAATTGATGTAATATCCTTTTTTTTTTTCCCATAATCAAAGTTTTATTTGTCTAATTTTACAGAGATTAGTTCCCATTCTGATAACCGAAAGTTCTATTGGGGGCAATATAATTTATTCAGGGGGCAATAAACGTCTTCGAGCCCATATGAGATCTACAACAACGTCTTTGGAGACTTCCGACGAGGTTTCATAAACCTCTATTGCTCTCCAATAGGCGTCTATTGGGGGGCAATAGAGGAGGGGCAATAGACGTCAATTTGGGTTCTCTGACGACTTTTTTGGGGACCTTCGGCGAGAGTTCGCGGGATTCCTACTACCGGTGATCGGACTCCGGCCAAGTCTCCTATGGTTTCTCTCTCTATAAATAACAAAGGGGTGAGGGTAAAATAGTCTCAAAAATAAATAAAAAACAAAAAAGAAATTTTAATAGAGTATTAGAAAAGACTTCCTTAAAGTATTTTAGGTAAATGAGAATTAAAAAAATTTAATGGATAAGTGGGAAAAAAACTCTAGAAATGAAGTAAATGGACAAAATCCCAAGAAAAGAATTGGATGATGGCGATCCGAGAAGAAGAGAGATATACTGGAGAGACTAGAGAAATGTGGTTGGGATTGAATGATCAAGACTACAGAGGGATAGGGGTGGACTTTAGTAATTGGGTCCGACTGTTGGAGATTCATTCCCTCGTTACTGTGCTAGAGATTCGATGAATCTGAGAGTGAAGTCGTGCAGAAAAGAGGGGTTATTTATGTTAAAGAGTAGATCTAGTGTGTGCTAGCCATCTTAGGGAACGCCCAACCAATAAGAACTTGACACATAGTAATAATATTATCTAAATACAAAATACCGATTCGGTTTGGTTGAACCGGTTTTTTATGTATAAAATCGAAAACCGACACCAAGATGGCCGGTTCGATTTGGTTTCAAGCGATATTGATCAGCCAGTTCAGTTTGATTCTAGTTTCTTCTAGTCGGTCCGGTGCGGTTGTAACCAATTTTTTTGTTTTTCGGTGTCAATTCGTCCACCCCTACACAATTCTATCTATAATCCATCTCGAACTTTAGAATTTAGAGATCGGACAGGTCAGGATGATGTGATGGGGACCTGATCCGATAGACGGTGATTGTTACGTGCCAACCCTAAATCAATATTAATTACTTTTTTCTGCTAAATGAATACCGGATTATATATAGGCCAGAAATACATACATATATTATATAGTATATTTAAATAGAATTTAAAATCCAAGCATGTTGGGGAACTCAACCCCACTCCTATGTCATTATCATTATTATTCAAATTACAAATCGGGGACTAAAAGCCAAAATCCTGAGAATAAATATCATAATCCACAAATGAAGCATCCTAAATTATATTAGGAGTCTCCGCTAACCATATTATATACACAAACAATAGGCAACTGCATAAACAGTAAAAAAAATATTTTGGCAAATTCGATATGATGAACAGCAATGTTTTGAATTGCGAAGCCAGCTGAACTCTATTTTCTACCTGCCACGCTCTTCTGAAATGGTTATATCATTTACAGAATAATCTATTTGCCTACCTGGAGATGAATATGCATGGGTGGAACTTAAAGGACTCAGAAATGCAGGTTCTTTAGGCAGAGGCAGAGAAAATGATTCATTGCTTAGCATAGAAACAACATCTGACATTGTTGGTCGATCAGTAACTCTTTCTTGCACGCACAGAAGACCCACCTGAATGAATCTCATAACTTCACTGCTTGAACAAGAAGCACGCATTATTGAATCCATCAACTCCATGCCGCTGCCTTTTTTCCACAAATCCCAGGCCTAAAACAATCAATTTGAAAATATAAGCAACAAATGCATATACACTTCAAAACGGATTGGAAGTTGAGGGGTTTATAGAAGATGCTTACTTTCCCGAGTAAGTTTTGAGAATGGTCAGCCTCAAAGAAGGCAGTGTTTTTCTTGCCACTTATGATCTCTAATAAGATCACCCCGAAGCTAAACACATCAGATTTTTCAGAAAATAGGCCATCCATAGCGTACTCGGGAGACATGTAACCGCTAATTAGTGGGAAAAATGTATTAGAAGCTGAATGAAAGACAAAGTAAAGCTATTTTTATTACCATATAAACCTAATACAAATAGTTTTGAAAAGATTATGAGTATGGCTGGAGTGCATTGACTTACAATGTACCAACAACCCGATTTGTTTTTCCTCTAGTGTCATTGTCGCCGAAAATTCTTGCCATGCCAAAATCAGAAATTTTCGGATTCAAGTCACTGTCCAGCAGAATATTGCTGGTCTTTAAATCACGGTGAATGATCCTTAATCTCGAGTACTTGTGAAGATATAGGAGCCCTTGAGCAATCCCTTCAATAATGCTAATGCGCCTTCTCCAATCCAAAAGTACCTGCTTGGTTGAATCTGCAGCCAGTTAATTCCTCTTAGTATGTACAGTGATGAATATAGGAAAAAGGATAAAGAAGAACGTACAGGAAGCACAGAGCATGTTAAAAGCTTCAACGATCATGAAAATACCAAAAATGAAGGAGTCCAGACTTCTGTTGGGCATGTACTCATAAATTAGTATGCTTTCTTCTGCTTCAATGCAGCATCCCAAAAGCCTAACCAAATTCCTGTGTTGGAGCTTACAAATGACCGAGACTTCATTATTGAACTCCTCGAACCCTTGCCTTGAAATTTTGGACAGCCTCTTCACTGCAATTTCCTGTTCTTCTACTAGCAACTGACCCTGTTCAATTCCACATTTTACACAAACATATTGAAGGTTGAAATTTAAGATATTGCCATAATGCCATGACAAATATAAGTTCTGATATCAGCAATGTAAAGTAGGGATCTGATTTGTTACCTTATAGACAGGCCCGAATCCACCTTCCCCTAGTTTATTAGCTTCTGCAAAGTAATCTGTTGCAGTCCTTATGGTTGAAAAACTAAAAAAAGGCAATTCTTGATCCTTCTGTCTGCCTAATCTCATCACCTTTGCATCTCTAACTTCATCAGGATTCATTGATGACCCATTCTCAGAGCCTATTTGAAATAATCTCACAATCAGAATTGAAAATGCGTTCCAGTCTAGTTTAATTTTATAGTTACATTACTTAAGTGACACTGAAGGCTCTCTATTTAACTACGAAAATCGAAGAAGAAAAAATCATTGACATTTTATTTTGTTCTCATACTAGGGGAGGGTCTCTAGCAGTAACTTTAAAATGAAGACTTTCAAATTAACGAATTGGATAAGTGGTTTAGATTTTAGTTGAAATATTATTTCTTTACACGCAATTCAAAAGTCTTCATAGAGTCCTTATTTTAAAGTGCTTACTAGAGCGGCCTCACCCCTCATACTAGCTAGTACATCACTGTCCTAGACACATAATATCATAAAAACATTTAAACACACATAGTATCTTAATATAAAAAATGCAACTCTGTATGATCTATCTAGTCAGATTATAATTCTAGAATATTTATTCACATTTATTGTTTCGCTCACATTAATAAGCTCAGAACTAAGGGAAGAAAATGTAAATACTGCTCACCTTATTTTTGTTCCAACAATGACATTTACCAATTAATGTACTGAACCTAATAACAGTCAAAGTGAAACCTATTTTATCACAATAGCCAAACTCAAACCTTTACATCGCCTCCTCCAGCGCAAAAAGAAGGACAGAGAGAATGGAATAAGAACCAAGAGGGAAGCCAAAGGACCCATGATAGCCAGCCATTGTTTCCATTTCTCACCAGCTGGACAGTTACCAACATTTCGTTTGTAAGTATAATTAACATCTCTGGTTGTCCTCTATGACAATTAACTCTTCACAAAATTGAAGGAATATTTACCAAATTGAATAATACTTTGTATATACCAACTATAAATAGGAAAACATGTTATGACTATAAATAAGAAAACATGTTATGTTGTCCTAATGTAAATCTGAAATTTCAATATGATATATCTTATGTATAGTTCAGATTCATCATCTAACAATATGACATGCAACAGTAGTTTTTTCAACAGAAAATTTGCGTCACAAAGTAAATAGATTGTTAAGATTTTCATACCTATAGTTAAGATAGGAAAGAACCAGAATGAGACATTCCTATTCAAGTGTTTACTAACAATGAGTTTGATTCTCATTGATATGTTTACTGACTTTCAAGTTCAGAAGATACATTAACCTGATTACTCGAGATCAGGTTTCTTGCAGAATAATTTATATTTAATCAGATTAACTTTATTTTACTTTAATCGGCTATCTTAATTAAACACATAGTTTAATCGATAATAAAAAAGTTTATTAGAAGGCGTTAGACGCTGAAGAGGTGAATATCATTTAAGTGTTGTCAAAGATATATCCTTGGTTGTCCCCATGTTCTGTATCTAAAAACAATCACATCATAAAGTCAAACAAGCAAACCAAAGAATTCCAATTAATTCCGTATCACCTTCGATAAACAACATGATTGTTGATTAAACTATGTGGCAAGATAATTAATTGATGCTCCCATATCGCTTTCATCCTAATAAAAGAGGTTGGTCGTAGTTTGTACTATTTTATGCTATCATAATGTCTTCTTTTTATTATTATTGCACAAATGACAATTGAACAAATTATATTAACATCAGATCATCCATAATTATTGATCAAATGTGTGAGAAAAATCGAGAAGCTGACCAAATTTAAGCCTCTTGGGTATGGCTCAGAGGGGTTTAGTTGGAAAAAGCAAGTTCACTCAGGATGAAGGGGTTTTAGTTTGAAATCAAGGAATACTGGAGTCAAAGCTTCAAGCAGATATAAGGCTCTTAAAATTCAGAACCAAAGCAATTTTGATTTGGCTTAAAAAAGATTTGGTTTGACCTCAATCCTTGATTTCAAAACCAAACCCCTCGAACCAACCCCCCACTCAAGCCATATATACCAAGAGTTTCTATTTGGCACCTCCACAAATTTGAAAACTTGCAGAATCCAGTTGGGGACAAACTATGTATAAATATATTTAATTAATTATATTCAGACTCACCACTTCGAGCATCACTGCGGATGTGAATAAGCCCTGTCCCCTTTGCGATGATGTTGAACAGATCCTGTCTACTCCCATAATAAAGTTGACACACTGGTTCAACAATGAAAGCAGTACAAGAACAATTGGTTGTGCACAAAGTTTCACATTCAGTAGGCTCAGTATTATTGGAAACACTACCATGAAATGTAAATGGCAGCGAACCATTCACATCAGAAAATTCTCCACCATCAACACACTTGGTTGGTATTGAAGTCAAGCACGTAGCAGAATTACCACCAGCTGAATCCTCACACAAAGCATGACTCACAGATGAAATCTTCCCATCCAACATAAAGTACTCGTCCAGGTTTCCTGTTGAAGCTATAACAAACCACATGAAGTCATAATTCTTACTGGTGCTGAAAGTGTAGAAGGCTTCATATTCATTCGACTGGTAGCTAAAATTGTACATATTCCTGGTTGAGTTCTCAAAAATAAATCGTAAGCCTTGTCCGTCCCTGAAAGCGATTACCATCTTCACTCCATCTCCTCGCCAAACTGAAAGCTTCGTGAAGTCGAGGATATCCATGGTTAAAGTGAAAAGGCCACGAGCTGGGTTTTTGGGGTTTTCCCAAGAAATTAAAGTGCTAAACATTATTTGAGTTGTGTTTCGGCCAAACAACCCAATTTTCATCCCAGGAAGAAAAGTATCAGTCGGACTATCAAAACTCTGCCATATAGTGGTACCTGTATCTGCTTCCTTGAGGACCAAGTTTCCAGTATCAAGAAGTGTTGCACTTGTGTTAGTTGTAGTGGTGGCAAGATTTCCTGAGTTGACTATCATTAGCACTTGTCGACGGTCTGTGAGAACCAAATTCCCAGACCGGAATTGAAGCAGGCCAGATGAATCCATTATGGGATTATCGCGGTCAACCCAGACAACCTTGTTTGCATCAGCTTTGAACCAAATTCCCAGATAGTAATAACCTGAAGAGCTTTCATTAAAAAAGCCAAGCACGAAAACTCCACCAGCTGAAAACAGGGTTTGACTGTCTCTCAATGTGTCTGAAGGGGTAAGAGTGTCTGTTGCAAGAGATGAGAATGAAAAGAAGTTGAGAAATGATATCAAGCAAATAAGAGGAAGAAACAAGGCCATTGCAGAGTCAGAGAAGGTACAAAGCAGATGAACTAATTCAAGCTAGACTGGTCCAGATGAAGACCAAGCTTGCCAGGAGCTAACTACGTACGTAGTTTTCTATTTTCCAAGTAAATACAACATGCTTTCCTGCATTCTCATTGATGCAGGTTCATTAGTCAAATGTATACAGGTTTATAATTTCAGAAGAAAATCTTAAGTTGGCCATTTAGCCCATTTCTTAATCCCCAAACTAGATATTGATGATTTTCCTGGCAATCAAACTTTTATACCGTCATATAATATTGTCATTCAATATTCAAACATGAAGTAAACTCTTGGAGGAATTTGATAATGTATTCTAAAGTTCCGCACGTGTCGCGACTTTTCTAGCCTTATACGTAGACAACTTATATTGGGTGACGTGGAGGCCGTATGGCTGCAATACCTGCACATGTGGGATCTGATACCAAAGTAATCTGGGTTATATCCAAAACCAATTTGCAATGGATTAAGTAACTCAGATCCTTATAAACTCATATGCATACTCCCAACGACCAAAATTTCAAGAAAAATAATAGCATAATCGGGTTATACGGGTTTACTTCGTATTGGCTTGTTGACCAGTAAACAACCCGTTTATTAAATGGGTCATAGCAGGTTGACCCATGACCAACCCGTTTTTTAATCATGCGAGTTTAACCCGTTTTATTTCGTGCGAGTTTTGAGTCGTGTTTTTTGATCGTGTCGGAATTGACAGCCTTACATGTTAGGAGCTAGGAAGCTAGCTAGTTCTTTATTTACTAATTAAATACATTTTGATGACATACTAATTAAATACATTGTGCTCTTGCGTTCATTGATTCAGGCTCATTAGTCAAAATCGTGAAATATTTAACTAGTGTACGATTTTGAAAGTGTATATATAAGTTAGGTCCATTTCTTAGTTGTCAAGCCAGATGTCTGACGATCTTCTAGTGTATCAAAATAAGAGGGTAATAAAACATATATCATTCAAGCATGATGCAACTCCTGGAGCCCAGTGGATTCAGTAATATAAGTTCTAGGAATAATTAATTAGACCACCCGTTATAACTAAGAGTAAGGGCGTAATAAAACATATTTCATTCAAAAATGATGCGACTCCTGGAGCCCAGTGGATTCAGGCACCCGTTATAACTTTCTATCTGAACCTAATCAAACGATGCACTAAGCCATCTTTGAAAATTTAGAAATGATTGAATTTTCAGAAACATTACGTTTTCCTCTAGCAAGGTCATTCATGCTGCGTCTAGAACCTGGTTAAGCTCTCAGGGTGTTCATTCTTCTCCTCTTAAGCAACGTTCTCCTTTTGTTATTAAATAGAACCCTCCCTCTGAAGGCTACCTAAAACTCAACTTTGATGGTTCTGTACGAGCCACTTCCACTGCAGTAGCAGACTTTGTTTTCCGTAACTCAGCGGGTGATATGTCCTGAATCTCAAGTTACTGGTTTACTAGTCATTCGGACGGTAAAACAACATTTACGTTTACTTTTGACCCTATTTTGATCCTTTACGGGGCCCTAAAAGTTGATTTTTTGTATCGTTCGTCATTTGAGAAAATTTTCTTCACGAAACTTGTAGAGGACGTGAAATCGAGTTTGTGGACACGCGGCACGCTCAAATCGGAGTTCGTATGATGAAATTATAAACACAGATGTGAAAGTTACTGTTCCTGGAAAGTTATTATATATATAGCATCTACCCTTGGTAATTTCTATTTTTCGGAAATTTACCCAAAAGGTAGTTTCCCTTTTTTCTCCAGCCGAGCACAGCAAACCCGACCCGAATTCAAAGCCCGACGGTTTCCGCCACCGTCCGACCACCCCAGGTCGCCGGACCAATCTTGTTCAGCGCGCCTCTTCACGGCGACATAGTCTATGGCCACCATCAGCTCCAATTTGTACCTGAAGAAGACAATCGAAACAAATCAAAACCCTTAATGCTCTTGATAGCTGTAATAGGCAATAATTAATAATTACCAGCTTTCTTGTATATTGCTAGAATATAGGCAAAGCTGAGTGCCTATTGGATGCGAACGCGGGATATGCTTCTTTATTACCTGTTGGCAAGCCCTTCGCAATAGTGGTGCATTAATGGAGTGACTGACTGACTGACTGCATGTTTCTTTATTCCTTGATCCACCTTCTCTGTGCTTCTTGATTACCATATGTGTGGGGAACCGTGATGATTGCTTTGGGTGGCTGAACGTGATTGCACTTTCTAGGAAACTTTAGTTGCATATATATATATATATATATAATACTCTTTGGTGGCCACAATTAAAGGATGATCGAATGCTTCCCACATGCATGCCATATTCTTTAATTGAATAGGTAGCCTTGATTATTGATAGCAAATAGGTTGATGGCCCACCATGCAGGAAGTTGCCCACTTATGTGATTTCCTCCTTTCATATGCTTCTACATTCACCATTAATCCTTAATTGCATGGAGTATGAATATTCGAATGGCTCCTTTTCTTACCGCTTGCATAATCTTCCATAATTCTGCAGGTAGGCTGTATTTAGCCTCTAAATAATATATTTCAAACTTTGTCGACAATATATAGTTTAAGCCACTGATATTGGCTCAATTTCTTCTAGACACGCCTTGTCAGGCCAAAATACTCATTTTGGGTTCAAACATTGCCCCCCGGACCTCGAAGTCAAAGGCCTCCGTCTTGACTGAAGAGGTTTTGAATGAGCACTGATTTTGTAATGTCGTTGCTCCAAAGCCACTTGTATTTGCTTGACTAAAATTACTTGATTGATTCTATATAGGCCTCTACATAGGCCATGAAGCTTGAATGCCACATCTAAACCGCCTTGGCAACCAGTGAGATAGATGTAAAGAATGGCATGTAGAAAAAGAACCTGGAATGTGATGCATTTCCTCGCAAATCATTAAACTTGTTTAGCTATGCACGTTTGTCTTAAACTGACGCTTTCTTTGCCACCTTTATTGCCTCCCCCCCTCCACCATGCATCTGATGTCTGGTATGTAGTGAATTGGTAAAACTTGGGCAAGTTGTAGGCTAGGAGATCAGAACTTTAGCGTGCTCCCTATGAAAAGGAGGCTGCTTTTGATCGCGAATGAGGATCCTTCTTTTCCTTGGCGGTAGCTCTGCCATATGTAATTCTCAAGGCCTCTTTACAACCACCTCACTTGCAATTCTCAAGATGGAATAATGATGGAGTAAATACTGTTTAGTCATTGAGTTTTTAACCATAAAACACTTCAGTCACTGACCTTCTAATTTCACTCGTTTAGTCCCTGTACTTCAAAATTTCAGACAAATAGGTCATTGCCTTCTAAAAGTCACTGTGAAATGTTTATTATGCCCTCATTTTTTAATTAATTAATTATTTATTTTTTCTGGAAAATGAAATTTTTTTCCCTTTCTTTCTTTCTGTTTTTTTCTCTTTCTTTCTTTATGTTTGAAAAAAAAAAGAATAATTAAAATAAAGAAAAAAGAAAAAAAAAGAGAAAGGAATAAATTTATTAAAAATATATATATAGATATATATATATATATATAGTTTATTTTTCCCTTTCTTTCTTTCTGTTTATTTTTTTTCTGTTTTTTTTTTTTCCTTTCTTGGTTTATGTTTGAAAAAAAAAAGAATAAATAAAATAAAGAAAAAAGAATAAAAAAAGAGAGAGATAGGAATAAATTTATTAAAAAAAAAAAGAACTGAGGGCATAATAGACATTTCACCGCGACTTTTAGATGGCAATGACCTATTTGTCTGAAATTTTGAAGTACAGGGACTAAACATGTGAAATTAGAAGGTCAGAGACTGAAGTGTTTTATGGTCAAAAGCTCAAGGACTAAACAGTATTTAGTCCAATAATGATTAATTAATTATCAACTAGAGCCATTCACTGGCCCAGCTAATAAATTAATTTCTAAAAATATCTGAGCCACAAATCAAGGTATATTGGAGAAGTGTTCCTTACGAACAAATTTTCTTCGCGAACATTTTCTGACTATTGGCTTAAAAGAAATCCGAGTGAGGAGAAATCTTCTCAAGGAAGATCCGAGTGAGGAGAAATCCCTTTGAGCTTGATGAAAATGTTCCTCGCGAAGGCTTCGCTGGCTTTCTCCTTGTGCTTGGCGAGGATGCCCTTTTTCCTCGCGAATCTAACAAATGTTCGTCACGATGACTTTTTCCTTAAGGAGATCCGAGTAAGGAGATATCTGAGTGAGGAAAAATCTCTCTAAGGCAGATCTAAGTGAAGAGAAATCTCAGTGAGGAGAAATCTCTTTGAGCTTGGTGAAAATGTTCCCTGCGAACATATATTCTCGCTAAACCTTCACTGGCTTTCTCATTGATCTTCGCGAGAATAATGCTATCTCCTTTTTCCTCGCGAACAAATATTTCTCGCGAAGACTTCGCTGGCTTTCTCCTTGAGCTTCGCAAGAATTTCTCTTTGAGCTTGGCGAGAATTCCCTTTTTCCTCGCTGCGAGAATGCTATTCCCTTTTTCCTTGCGATGCGAATAAATGTTCCTCACAAATACTTAGCTGGCTTTCTCCTTGTGCTTGGCGAGGATGCCTTTTTTCCTCGCGACGCGAACAAATGTTCCTCGTGAAGACTTTTTCCTTAAGGGAGATCCGAGTAAGGAGACATCTGAGTGAGGAGAAATCTCTCTGAGGCAGATCCAAGTGAGAAGAAATCTCAGTGAGGAGAAATGTCATTGAGCTTGGTGAAAATGTTCCCCGCGAACAAATATTCCTCGCGAAGGCTTCGCTTGCTTTCTCCTTGAGCTTCGCGAGAATTTCTTCTTGAGCTTCACGAGAATGCTATCTCTTTGTTCCCCACGAAGACTCACTGACCTTTTCCTTTAAGGATGGTCTGAGTACGGCAAAATTTCCTTGAAGCAGATCCAAGTAAGGAGAAATCTCCTCGAAGCAAATCTGAGTAAGGAGAAATTTGCTTGTGGTAGATCTGAGTAAGGAGAGATCTCCTGGAGGTTGAGTCTCTGTTCCATCACTTCAGCTCCTCATCTTGATGTTCAGCTTCCTCTCGGTAGTTGACGGTTTGCTCTGGTACTTTTGAGCAATCAAATTAAGACCACAGAGATTGGTCTAGTCCCTATGGTGCCCCCCAGTTTTGATGTCTGGAACGAATCATGTCTAGCATAATTATTAGTGTAGGACATCAAAACTTTAGTGTGCCCCCAAGTTTGTATATGTCTTCTTCTCCAAATATTTCTCTTGGACCTTCCAACAAACACCTTATGAGGATTAAGCTCAATTCGTCATGGCAGCAGTGGGAGATTACTCTAGATTGGATATAGAGTCTCCTGCAGTTCAATCTTTCTTTTTCTCACAGGCAGAAAAACCTCTCCAAAATCCGCTTTAGCATCCAAAACCCTTCTTCTTGGTTATGCTATGACATCTGCCATTTGGTTGGCATTTTCCATCAAAGCCCACTCGCTGGCCTTTTGGATAGATTCCGCCTCAGTTGCATCTTGTTGGGGATGCTTAGGATCATGTAATCATCTCTCGCTAGAAAAGCCTTGGCAAAAATGTTCCTCATGAACATTCGCTGATTTCTGGCTTTCTTCGCGGCCATTTGCTGATTTCTAGCCACGAGAATATAATATTCGCTGGCTGCTGGCGTCCTTTGACGCACAAACTACTTCTTCTTCTTTTTTTCTTTTAATCCTAAGAGGCATTATTTCTCTCCTTAGAAACTATTTTAATAAAGATGACTATTTCCTTATTGAAAAGGAAAGTGGTGAGAGAAAAGAAAGAAAAAGAAAAAGTATGATCTGGCACAAGGTGAGAGAAAGGAAAGAAAGGAACAAGAAGAAACAAAAATTAAGAGATGGGATCAATATGGGTTGTTGCAAGTGGGTGACTGAGACGTAAACTTTCCAAGGATACTAGACTAAACAATTATATAAAAACAAGGATAATGTTTTATTTCACTATCTTGACAACCCTAATAAATTTTTTTTTTTTTTTAATCTTCTAGTGTAGATAGATAAGGCTCTAGCAACAATCAACTCTCTCTCCTTAGGGTTAGGGTTTTTTTTACTGCGAAGTCTCTTTTAACAGCAATGGTCGCTCGCCTAACCTCCTCCCTCATCAACGTAGATGGGAAATGGTCGGTGGACCTGCATCCATCTAAGGGTTTACGCCAACCAGAGGTGTTCATGATGGGGAAACTTCTCACTACTGAGGAGTACAATCGTCGATCTTTCTTGGCATGTTCTGGTCTGCATGGAGGATTAATGGAACCTTTCAGGTTGAAGACACAAGGGAAGATGACTAGATTTTGTTCTTTTTCTCTGGTCTGGCGGATCAGAGCAGGATCTAGAATGGAGGTCATTGGGGCTTTAATAGGGCACTGATTGCATAAGTCAAGTTGTAGAGGTGTCCCTGAAGAAATCCTTATACTGGATCACTTTGTTGGGAGTACCACCAGCCTTTATCTGAGAGGATCATAAGGCTTATTGGGAGTACGCTGGAGGAGTTTTAGGAGTTCAATAGGGCTGCATTTAGAACTAGGGTTTTACGTATACGTGTGGAAATTGATTATGCTAATCCGCTGCTGTTCAAACGACGGTTTTGGGTGGAGGACAATGTCCGTTTCCTGGTGAGATTCAAACGCAATAAGATGTTTGGGTGGTGTGGACGTTGCAGGTTTTTCACCCACGTTGGGCTACCTTGTTCCTACCCTGAATTACAGGAAGATGACGATGAGGTGGTGGGTGTAGAGGCACAGCCTTTTGCTTTGGCAGCAATGCGTAAAGGCCAGGGGACGAGATCTAGTGCAAGTAGAGGTTTGGCAGCTGGCCAAACCCTAGTCTTCAAAGCACAAATCCAGCGAACCATTGGGAGGGCTTTTCTCCTTCAATCGATGGTGGTTCAGCGTCTGCCCCAACAACAGATACAGATCAGAGATATAGATGCAGAATGCCAGGACAGTACACCAATCATGGGACAATGTCGTCCAAGAGAAGATGATGAGGTAACTGTTTCTCCCAAGAAACTGCGTTCAAGTTTAGCGATTAGAAAGAAAAACTTGGATGTAGTAACTATGGGTTTGTTGGAGCCACCATTAAGTACCGGTGAATCATAATAAAGGAAGAGAGGCCGCCTGTAGGATGCCTGAATGAGTTCCCGTATGGTATAACAGGGAAAGGGAAGAATACTAAGAGTGACACTGAATCGGGAACGAAGGCTGTTGGAAAAAACAGAAAGACCAACCTATTGCTGAGGTTGTTAACTATAGAAGATGGAGCTACCTCTAACCCTAAGGGGAAGGAGTTCGCCCTAATTTAAATTTATGTTATTAGACACTTGGATGGAAGCCTATGTTTTAGGTAAGAGTAGCTTCTATAAGCTTTTCTGAGATATTTCTAGTTTTTGGTTGTACAACAATTGCATGATGGCAGGTTAGACTCCTTAGGAAACGAGGTTGTTCTTGCTTAGTTTAGGATTGCTTCATGCAAGCATCCCATAGACTTTAATGAGTTTAGTTTGGCTTAGATAGATTATCTGGTTATTTCCGGATTTTCTTATGTAAGTTCTGTTAGACTCAGGCTCATTTTATGGCTTGATTACTACTGAAATCAATCTCTATTAAAAAAATCACTAATAAAATAACATTGGTGGAATTGTCATGAGATTTTGAATAAAGAGGTCTAATGTTCGAATCTCATCATTACAATATTTTTAAAAACAAAATGAAATTCTGTATTTGTAACGGGCCAGCCCACAATACGTGTAATACTCCAGAAATTCGTTATTAACTTACTGAAATTTCCTGAAATTAATAAAGTGTTCATTAGTATGATTTCGTAGTTTGAGAGTAGAGTCGAAGTGTTTCGGATGAATAATTACTCATAATGTTTTATTATCGAATGGTCAAAGGGTTCACTTTTTGTTCGTTGAGTTTACCCGGAGATATCCTTCACAAAATTGTAAAGCGCATCGATACGAGTTCGTGGACATGCAGAAAAACAAAAAAATTGGAGTTCGTATTGAAGAAGTTATGGCCAACGGAAAAAGTTTCCACTTTTGGATAAATAGAAAAAATTCAAAAATTTTCAGAAAACCTGAACTTTCCAAATCGGGAAACCCGATGGATTTTCTCTCTCTAATGCTGACCGACCCAGACTTCTTCTTCCGGCCATATCTTCGTCGTCCGGCCACGGGGCCCATTGAAACTGCCTCTTCATTCTCTTCTAGTCTGTGGTGGTGGTTCACAGTGAATTGCCGCTTGGACGACACACCAAGGGCGGCAGCCTGTTTTTGGTCCCCCATGATTTCTCCGTCCTTCGATTACCTCTGGCCGCGCCGCCAACCAGGTTTGAAAGCCCATGAGACTTATATCAATTCATCCAAGTGGCTTGAACCAATTCGCAGTGAGGAAGAAGAATTGAACGAAATCGGAATTTTGGGATTTTTCAATTTCTTGAATTTTCAAGCCAAATTCCTGTCAAATGGCTTAGATTATGAGTTTGCGCTAGTTGTGAATGTTGTTGTTTTACATGTTAATATGAACATTTTGGCATAGGTTTCATGACCTAATTTGGGGGTTGCCGGCTCGTGGCGGCGTGTGGAGCCCATGCTCAGCTTCTACCAACGGCTCGTGGCGGCGCGTCTGTCCGGGCTTTAGGGTTCTGTTCTTCTACTCGTCGATGCGAGCATATTGATATATTATAGGGTCATGTTGTGATCATTTGAAGCATGCTAGATTTTACGTAGTTTTGGTTTTCTCGGTTTGCGATGCGTAAAGAGCCGGCAGTTGGATCGTCGTATAATTTTGAAAAATTGATCATAGAAGAGTTTCAGAGACCTTAGGGTCTCGGAGAAAGTTTTGTCTCGATTGACAAAATCTTCGGTTTTTGGTTCAAATGCTCGGTTCGAACGGTAACAGCTTCGTTTTAAATCATGTGATAAACTGAGACCTATTTTACTTAAGTGATTGACACGGTGTGTTCTGTACTTTATCTCAGGGGTAAGAGAAGACGCAACGGGATTTACAGGTGAGTAAATCTCACAAGGTTCATTTATGAACAGAGTTACTTTATTATTCAGAATTATTTGATAAATTGTGAAATCGTTTTCGGAAATGAATACTTGTTTTAAATTACATGAACTCGATCGTCTACGGCTGATGGGTAAGTAAAATAAGGTTTTATTATCAAAATGATTTTTTTACTGGTCTTGTATTGGTGAACTATACTAGGCATTAGTAGCATTCCTAAGCGGATGACTATATATATACGTGAAATATATATATTGGTGTAGTTGTAATTTGAGGTGGAATTAGTATGTGTTATGATGTGATTTTCTAAGGAAATAAATGAGTTTGATAATTATAATTGACTTTTCTTATTTGAGAGTTTTACGTACCAATTTATACTGGTGGTTTAAGATGTGAAAACAATATTTTGGATGTTGATTTCTAAATTGTTTTCGGATATTGGAGTTGAGATTTGAAATCAATATTTTGTTGTTGTCAATTATATGGTTTTGAAGAGGATGTGAGGTTGCGTAACATTTTGAGTCTTGAGTGACTTTTCAAATCTTTTGGTATACAAATCAAGGGTCTACGGATCGAGGGTCACAATAGTGATTAAGGGTGCCTTATCGGTACCATGCCCTTGGCATGGGTATGGCTAGGATTCAGTTAGAAATATAGTCTGTCTGCCATTATATGTCATGAGAAGTAAAAAGCAGGTTACTTGCGACTCATGAGTTTGTGTTTTTTTTAAAAGAGAGTTTGGGGTGTATTCTTTTGTTTAATTGTCCGAGGAGGACTTGACTTCATATTTAAATTGTGAGTTACAGTAATAAGATTTTGTCAATTTAGTGGTATGTTATCCTTAAGAGGTAAGGATGTTGAATTTGAAAATGAATCATTTTATGTGATCGTTTTAATGGAGTTAGAAGGGTGATTTCTTAGCTCCAGTATGAGTCGTTTGATTTTCTTATTTTCTTTCTTTTTTTCATTTTAATTGTTTGACTTTTACATAATTTCCTGAACTAAACTTTATGCAGGAGTTGCTATGATTTGAATTGTGTGATTTTAAATGTGATCTCCTGAACTACACTATATACAGGAGTTGCTATGATTTGAGTTGTGTCATTTTAAGTGATCTCCTGAACTAATTTTTCTATGCAGGGATTACTAATTTTTACTTTGTGTGATTGCAAGTTCGGTTATGTTTTGTGGAGCTAAATGTTGTTGCTTTAATTTAACTCATGAGTTGAGAAATTATAAGCATGCATTGTTTGAGTCATTTTATTTGAGTTTACTCATACAAGCTTAAAAAACTTATCGAATTTGTTGTTGCAAACCAGTGCATTTTTCCATGGTGTAGGATTTTTCCTGCAGGTCAGGGTGACCAGGATTGAGGCCGTAGCTTGTTGGTGCAGCAGTATTAGGTTTAAAACCGATTTTGTTTATTTTACTGCTGTTTATAGTATGCTCTTGGTGAGCGTTTATATTTACTTGTAATTAAACATGTGGTGATGTAATATGTGACTCTAGAGAACGAGCCGATATTGACATTTGTGAGCTCGGTTGTTTTATTATTTAGATTAAATTGAAAAAAGTTTGTATGTTTTTTTGGGCATTTGATTGATTGATCGCATTTCGGATTTTGAATTTTTTTATCCAAAATTCAGGGCATGACAGTTTAGTATCAGAGTGTAAGGTACATATATGGTGATAATCAGTATTACTAGAGTGATGGCCAGTCTGCAGCAGATCCCCATCATATACTCTTCAGTATTGATATAGTCATTGGATATGTGGAAGTGTTTAGTGTCATCTAGAACATTAAGTCATCACACTATAGGTCAGCTTTGTAGGTGAAGTGTAGGAGCTTGTGTAGCTTTTTTGAGTTTTAGTCTTTTGAGAAATGAGAACCTCTAGATTGAACTCTTGTTAGACTTAGAAAATTTTGATTGCGGATGTATGTCCTCCTTGTGTTAGTGTCTTGGTTAATGTGGTCTCGTATTTAACTTATACTTGTGTTTAGTTTTATACAAGTAGTAACCAAGTGTTGTTGTGCTTCTCAAGTGATGGATCCTCTGAGAAGCAGAGCTAGAGGCTGAGGTAGGCCCCGAGGAGGGGTAAAGCTAAGGATAGAGGCATGGTCCCTCCAATGGAGGAGTTCTCTCAGGAGAAGGTCGAAGTACCGCATGTTGTGCAGCCTGTTCCTCCTGCTGTATATATAATTGATGCCATTCTCCTATCCAAGCTGGCTGAAGAGGTTTCTAGATTGGGAGAGATCCAATTCCAGGGAGGTACATATCACATGTTAGCCGATCAGTGGATCGAGAACATGGAGACTTACTTTGAGATGATCTACACTAAGATCAAGAAGAGGAAGATAAATGGTATACAAAGGGTTGGAGATGTGTCCACTTTGACTTGGAAGGGTTTTCTGGAACTCTTCCGGGACATGTACTTTTTGGTTTTAGTGAGGGAGCAGTTAGAGCTTGAGTTCATTGCTCTACTGTGGCATCCCTTAGGAGGGGTCCCACAACTTTGCGACCACAAGACAATGAGAAACCGACATGTTAAGTATAACATCCCAATAACTCATTAACCCAAAACCGCAAGGCCTTTTGGGTTTAGGTTGTTGCTTTACAAAACATTTTATTGAGCAAATCATTCTAGCAACCCAAAGCTTGAGCGGAAGTTAAAATGGAATATGAACCTTGGGCTTATAATCGGAGTCCAACTTGCATTGAGGCTCACCAGGTTCAAATAAATGTGAGGGACGCGCCTCAGGGTTACAGGTCCCTCAAAATAAAAGGAATAGACAGATTTAACAACTTCAAAGACAAACAGAAATGACCAAGACCTTGGTTTAATAAAGTTAAAGAAAACATGCCAAGCTGGACCATGTGCGTACTTCGCACAGTCCTCGACCATGTGCTTGAAATCTGGTAGGGGTGAGCTTTCGTCCTCGCATGCCCAATAAGGACCGACCCTATCATGCTAGGTTTGAAAATAATAATAATAAAAAACATTCACTAGGTAATATTGTGTAAGTTTATCGAAAATATTTTAAAAAGAGGCAACCACAAACATTATTCTTTTTTATCAAAACATATGCAGTATACTAAGTCACTGAGCTCAGGGATACTCACCTGCAGCATTTCCAACTCACCTGTGACCGAAACTCTGGTTTCTTGTACTCGGTAAACTAGGTAAACTGCCGATCGTAGCCAAATCCATCAACATTATCCATTCACTTTCCTTACCAGCTATAGGCAGCGAGAGTGTCCATTTATTGGCCTAATGCCATATGATGTCATTATCGACTCCCTATGTACACTTCTAAGGTGATACGGGCTTGACACAACATATGGTCATATTTCCCCTCCGGAGGTTCACGGTTTTGACACTGTAGGACCATCACTCCTATCACTCTTAGGTCACAACAATCATATAATATCTCGTCTTAACAAGCAATATCTAGCCTCGGTTTTTATACACTATAATCAACATTTAATGCAGATAAATCGTCGAGGCATCAACCATGACATCCACAAATTTTTTGCAAGCAACATAATAGTATATAAGCACACACACACACACGCACACATAAAACCACTAACAAGATAGGGACAGCTCACCCTACCTGAAAATGGAGTGCTCGTCCGCACTTTGCTTCATTCCCGACTTTCGATCATTTGTTCAAATCCAACTGCACACACTCTAGTCCTTTATAATAAAACCGAACCAATGAGCAAGTTGAAATCATTACAACTTAACTAACCGAGCAACCAAATCTTTTACTAAATTCCCTTTAATTCCATCATTTTATCCTTTAATAAAAAAAACATCGATCTAGAACTTGTGCTTGTAGGACTTTGCTTTTAGTCGATCAAATCCATTACCCATTCTCAAACAATCCAAATGATGTAACATTTGATCATTTGGGATATGGTGATCAAAACACAAGTGTCCATTAAGTATAGTTCAGTTCAACTCAATGACTTTCCTTTGCTTTAGTATTCATTTACCATTCCAGTATGATTTGGTTTACTATGTTCATTCTGGGATATGGTAACTAAGAAAGCGCTTCTAATTGTAACTGTTTCAGTAACTTTAATTGAATATCTTAATCATATGAAATCCACCATTTTGTTTACCAATAGCTTTTCCACATTAACAGCAATCATCTTACAACATTCAACCTCCATACAATCCGATCTCATAAAATTCATCCGATCTCAATTGCCAAACTGTTTAAGCATTTAACTCAAAATGAAAAGTCACCTAAATTCAACCTCCATACAATCCATTTTCCAATCATCTTACAACATGCACAATTCACCATCAATTCATAATTTTGTTCAATTCAACCATAACAGTTTCATGATCACCAAACCAGGTCCTTACCAATCTTGTCTTCCAAACTAGAAGATAATATGTCGTTGCTGCAATCCACCACCTTTAACCTTTCGGATCCCTAGTAGGAAAAACACAATCAATAATCAACCCATGACCAATTTTTGTGTCCAAATCAGAAACTGCAAAATGTCCTTACCATCCTTCAATATCAACCAAACTAAACCAGCAACTATCCTCTTCTCCAAAATCTCCAAATCGCAGAATCCATAATCCTCTCACAAAATTAGGGATTTCATTTCTTGTCAAACCAGAAGCTCCAATCAAAGGGGAAACACGAGGACTACCTAATAGAGGCGGTTTGAAGCTCCAGCAGCTGTGAGCGGTGGAGCTAGAAATTTCTCACCCCCAGGAGTGGCGTCGGCGGCGCGCGAGGTGGCTTTGGTCGGAGCTAGAGGTCGGGGTTTTGGTGCTATTCAAAATCGTGAGATGCTGATTCGATTTATCGAGGTAATTTAGCTCGATTCGAGCTGAAGGTTAAAGAACGAGAGCAAGCATATTCATTGTCACCAGTGGTGGCATGTACGGCGGCTTTTCTTCGTCATTTAGGGAAGTTGCCTCTGGATTTTGATCTCCGTAGTCCACTGAGTTGAGTAGTGGTGGTGGTGTGACGAGGTGGTAGCCCGAATTCAGAAAGAAGTAGCGACGTGGTGTCGCGGTTTGGAGGATCGCAGGTTGAGGCTGGAGTCAATGCATGGCTTCTATTTCTCTTGGGTTTGGGTCAGTTTTAGGTGTTGGATCGATTGGTGTTGGAGGTGACGTCTTGTGGTGGCCAGACACTATGTTTCTGGCGATAGCAGAGAGGGAGGACGAGAGAGAGGTTGGGGGAGAGAGGGGGTTGTAAGGGAAAAAAGGGAGAGTTTTGGTTCTAGGGTTTCCAACTTCCTATTTATATTTATGTGTGTGAATTACCCATCTTGCCCTTGCAACGAATTACGGAACTCTCCTAGCCGATTGCTTTCGGGTTTTGGGCTTGGAACTTTACTTTTATTTGTTTTTCGTCGGAAACTTCCTAAGTTATTTCTCGACTCCATTCTGGGCCCGAATGGAACATTGGCCCAAACTTTAATTTTCGGCCCAATAGGTGGTCTCAATACCAAAACAATCTTCGAAATCGATTTCTTCACTTAAATCACCTTGCGAAAATCTCATTGGCCAAAAATTATCTTAAAAAAATAAATCAAATTTTCGGGGCCTCACATCTACCTCAGGGGGATATGAGTATCAGAGACTATGAGGCACGATTCTCCTAGTTGTACCAGTTTGTTCCGCCAATGGGTGTCCTTGGCTAAGAAGTTTCTGCGGGAACTGAAACATGAGATCAGGATGATTGTGACCCTCCTTCAGTTGTGTGCTAAGGCACTCATCTTTGCTAGTGCTATGGCTCATGAACAAGAGGCTAGGATGCATGAGAGTGAGATGTTGGCTTCGAGAGATTCCCAGGAAAGGGGTAAGGCAGTGGGCGAGAGCAATAGTTCGATAGGTCATCGGGGTGAGTCCTGGAAAAGATAGTGGACTCATTAGTAGGTTCTAACTAAAGTAGCAGCTGAACCTATTCAGGCTACTCCCATCAGGCATGTGGCACCCCTGAGATGTTATAAACGCGAAGAGGTGGGCCATGCTGCCAAAGTGTACCCGAAGCCGAGGAGCTTGGCATGCTATAGATATGGCCAGGCAGGATAATATGCTAGAGAGTGTACCTAGTCTCGAGGTAGTGGGCGGGGGACACAGCAGAGACAATGTCTCTTGGGGCAGGCTAGTGTGTTTGCTATTAGTTAGCATATTGGTGCGTGATTTGGCTTGCTACTGGCCACGACATATTCCCATTTCTTCACCTGCAAATCTGACATTATTCGCCATTATGTTTGAGGGACCAATTGATGTGGCTGGTGATTCTTTTTTAATGTAGCGAGTGGCACGTAAGCTTGTTGAGTGAATTCTCTCGAATAATTATGTAGAATAGTTATATATCTACTCAGGAGTCTTGGTCTTCACAAACTTCTCTGCCATCATATTCCAATTGCCCATGCCAGATTAAGAAATGATCCCTTCTACGAAAAACCAGAAAATTGGTTGCGTACCCAATTAAAGATACTCATATATACCACATATACAAGTAAAGATATGCAGAATTAGCACATACAAAATATGTGAAAATACTCATATAAATCATATGATATATGTAAAAAATTTAAGATCGACTGGCCTAAGTTCAAATCATGTCTCTTCTAATTGCAAATCCTCACATGGTACGCACAATAATTAAACTTCAAGGCAATGTTGCTGTGACAATGAATGTTTATTAGGTAAAAGAACTAATAAACATTCCAAACTTCTTTCCATGGAATAGAATTAATCAGTTGAAAAAATTGACTGGAAAAATGAAAGGAGCAATAACAAGCAAAGAAGTTTTACCCTGGGCTCAAAATGGAGAGCTGGGGTGTGTCTTTGAGCACCTCCCGATAACTCTTCCCATGTCTTCTCCCATTGAGATCGGCAATGGCCGCCCACCGATCTTTCCCATGCCATCCAAGTTTATCAAGTACTAAATCTCTATAAGTGATGTTACAATACTGCACTCAATGATCCCATATGCGCTCAAGACCAGAGCTTTGTTTGCATTTCTACATTTGATTGAGTTCCGATATATGGAGCAAAAAGATGGTAACCATGAGCAAATGGTTTATTCAAAATTTCACAAAATAATGACACTATAGTCTATCGGGCTAGCAACAATATTTCAACAAAATTTCACACAAGCGTTTGAAGAATTGATGTATAAGTCACAGAAAGTTAACTCCACATTAGTGTTAGAGGAACTCATTTAAGTTGAGAATTACATAGCTAGAGACATTACTATTTGTTGAACTATAGATAAGCTTCACTAAATTCAGGGATCACACGGGTGTTAGAAGAAACTAATTCTTACGTTATAAAAGTTAATATGTCACGACACTATAGTTTATTTTAATAGTATACGAACTTTAACCACGTCAACGTGGTTTAGTGGTTGCAGTGGGTACCCCTACAGGAACGTTTAAGAGGTGGACCCCCATGTCTTGCATTCTAAAGCTTGTCCAAGACCATGATTTTCCACCAAAAACCTTGCATTATAAGCATTGTTTCTTTGCCAAAATCGCATATTCTCATTTTCTCACCAAAACAAGCAATTGTATAACTGACAAAACCTAGGGATCTCAACCCAATTTTTTTACGATTTTCCAAAGTTAGAGAACCAAAAAAATCATAAAAAAAAAAATAGGCCGACACTTTTGCGTTCCATCACTTGAATCAGCTCCTAAAACTCATGTTTTACAAACAATGAGCTTAGGACATATGAGAAAAATGGTGTTGACAAGTTTTAACATGTTTTAACATGTCATGACATGCAACGAGTGCTATGTTAAACCCACTTTGATTCGTTCCATGTCAAAAAAATGCAACCATTAAATGGCAACACAGGCACCACATATTTTGTCATGATTGAGTAGTAAAAGTTCTTATAGAATACATGTCTAACCAAATTTTATTCATTCAACTGTTCTAAATTTAGCCTACAAATGAAAAATATAAATGCATACTATTACTTTGAAGTTACACATTATAAGCGACTTTGATTTCATTTAGACCGCATTTGGTTCGCGGAAAGGAAAGGAAAAGAAATCAATTTCTTGATCTTTCCATGGGCATGGGAAATTACAATTCCCATCAAGTTTCCTTTCCAGTGTTTGGAAAAACTAGGAATGTGCAGTGTTTGATTTTTGTAAGGAAAGGAAACAAAATCCTATTAATTTTCCAATAATACTCTCATACTAATGAGAAAACTTAGAATAAGATCATAAGCTTATGTAGTAAAAAAGAAATTAAAATCTGAAATAAGTATCCCTTATATTCGTATCAAAATTGAGATTCAAATTCATAAATTTACCTTTTTTTTTCCTTCTCTTTCTAAATTTGATTTCATATTGGGCCTTTCATTTGATCTTTTGTAGAGCATCTTGTTGATGCATGTGTTGTAGTTACATATGCTAGTGCTGAAGGTATCTGGATACCATGACCTTTTCTCAATTCCGCTGCATTATATATGCTTGAGCAGAGGGTGTCTGGATAGCATGACCTTTTCTCAATTGCACTGCATTATAACTACTTTGCCACTCCTTTACCTAAATGATAACATGCTCTCCATATGCTTAAATAGACATACATTTTCATAACCAAAGACAAAGTAGAAAAATCCAGAAAAAAGAAAATATCACCAACTTAACCCATCATCTAGTAAATATCATAATAAATAATAAGTTCTAATGTCACAATATAATTAACATTCAGATTACACAATGGCTTCCAACAGAAGCTTGAGCAAAATATAACATTATGTTGAGCCATAATCTGATCATCCGCATGCCAAAAGAAAAACAAAAGCAATTTTATGGCCAACATTAGTCTTGAACATCCTTTTCTCTAGTGGTTAAGAAGCTTGTAAATCCATTGGCTCTTTAAATTTTCAGGTAAGCTAAACAAGAGGTCAATTTTGGAGTCATCGCCAATAATTGTAGCAGCAGCCTCAAGCACATCATAATCATTCAAACCTTCAATTTTCATAAGCTCTTCGACAAGTTTACCTCTTTTTGTAGATGTTGCATGGTCATTCAAAAGTACTTCTTTCATAGTCTCCAAATGTGTCTTGGTCACATCCACAAAGGAGCGAAGTGTGCCAGCCATGTCTCTCAAGCATTGAGCATAAGCATCCCTTGCTCGATTTCTAGTCCTAGTTGAATTAGGAATGGAAGAAGTTGCACAAGTAGCAGGTGTAGGAACAATATTTTCAGGCAAACCATCTCCTTCAAGATCAACAAATTCCTTGTCATTATTCAAATCTTCATCAGCTTCAGCAGGTCCTTCAGCTCCTAACCCATTGGCTCTATCTCTCCCAAAAGCTTCCACAAAACTATCATAATGAATGAATGGTTTAAGTCTTAGTCCTTTGGCTTCCTTGTGAACCTGTCACATACAACATAACTAGATATCAAGAGTAAGTTTTAATCTGCTAATTACAAAAGAATTGGATATTATATATCACATTTGAAATTAAGAACTTGCATTCAAATTTAAATGCAACTTACCTTAACCCAATCGTCATACACTTGTTTTTCGCAAACAACCATTTTGTTTTCATGGTCCCATGAGAAACCACTTGAGTTAGCAATCATGTCAGAGATGGCAAGTGTTTGTTTCTTTAGTGTCTTAACACGAGACTCAATGTGGGGGTTCACCTTTGATCCACAATTTGGTAGCTTTTGCTCTATAATTTTTTCTAGGTGTCCCAAATATCCTGCCTTGAATCCATTATCAACCTTCCAAGTCCCAGAAACACAAAGCTCAGTTAAAGCCTCAACTAGAGCCACATCTTCAATAAAAGTCCAAGTGTGTGATGGTTGCTTCTCTTTATTTCTTCCACTTCTACTAGTTGACGGTCTTGAGTTTGCTTGCACATTCATCCTACATAAAAGAATGGTATTCATAGAGAATTGATAAGCTGAAAACAGACCCGTCTATAACATATATTCCTGTGGTAAGCAAAGAAATCAATCTTCTTATAGAATGTTACAAAATCAGTCTGTAGATATGATAAACAATACAGAGAAACTAGCTACTAGAATTAAGAAGGATGACCAACGGAAACCAAAGCAACATGTGGCAATGATTTAGAGAGTTCAGAATTTTCAGGGATTCATGATTTTAAGGTCAGACTAAACCAAGAAGAACTAGAGCAGAAGAATGCTTTTGTACTGAGTTACGTAGTAAAACTGAGCAATATAACTTAAAAAAATAAAATTCAATGAGAAAATAATCATATATGAACATAAACTACAAGCTATTAAAGTAATCTTCTAAATTACATTCTCACTTTAACTACTGTAACTTCTATTGTTCATAAACCTACCGACCTCGACATGACAAGCATAGCCACATTCCATATCAGTTTCCTATATCTAGTTATATTTTTTTTCAGTTTTGTGTGTATGGAGGTTTAAAGAGGGGTGGTCCTCATCTTTTTCTTCCGTTACAATTGAGCTTAAAGAGTGGTAAGGTTTCATTGACAAAACAAAAAAAATAGGTGGCCATGCACTTAAACTTTGAATTGTGAAACGTACACATCTTGTAGTTATGTCATTCATATGGATCCACTTTTCATATGAATAAGTTTCAATCAAATGGTCCATGATCAATGTGGAACTAAATATGCTTTAAAGTTCATGACTAGATATGTAGTCCTTCTGCAATGAATGACAATCTAGTTCATTTAAAATCATACAAACAAGTACAGATGGTAAAAAAACAAAATAAAGTTTCATGCATAATAGCATACAGAGCTTGAGAACACAAGCTCCAAACCAAATAAATTAAACAAGCACACCGTACGGCTCCAAAAGGAGAAGAAAAAATTACAAAATACAATCAATTAAGTCTCTAGTTCGTCTTCTTTTGGTCTGATGAACTCTCCAACCAAGTTTTTCATCTTATGTTCCTATTTCCTCTCCATTCATTGAACATTTTGTTGCCAACTCTCTTCTCCAATCATTCCACTGTTCTGATGAGTCAATAAAATTAATTATATCATCATCATCATCATCATCTTGGTTATTCACAAAGGCATTCAATTGATTTTCTAAGGGATCAACTGCCATTTCCCTTCTTATAAGGTTGTGAAGCAAGCAACAGGCTATAACAATTCGACACTGCGTCTTTACTGGAAAAAATGAAGGGCTCCTTAAAATTGCCCAGCGCATCTTAAGTAACCCAAAACATCTCTCTATCACATTCCTAGCAGAAGAATGCTTCATATTGAAAAATTCTTCGGGGGTGGTAGGTTGGTATCCTTCTCTCCAATCATTTAAATGATATCTCTGCCCTCTATATGGAGCAAGAAACCCCTCCCCATTTGGATACCCAGCATCAACAAGGTAGTAATATCCTATTGAATAGAGTGAAAAATATAATTACTTTGATGAAAAATTAATATAAAGATGGAAGTCCAATTATGTAATGACATAAAAAATTAATTTTCATATCATCTCACCATGGGGGACTCGGAACCCATGTCTCCTACTAATGGCATCACGTAGTACTCGTGAATCTGCAGCCGAACCCTCCCAACCCGGTAATACATAAATGAACTGCATATCTTGGGAGCATACACCCAAAACATTTGTAGCAATTTCATTCTTCCTACTTTGGTACCTAGGCTTGTCTGCTTCTGGCACATGTACTCTAATACATGTCCCATCTAGCATCCCGAGACAATTCTACAATAATAAACAACTTAGAATATATTTTCTTCTTTAATTTCATAGTGTAATAAAAAATAACAGATTGTTGTGTACCTTAAACCATTTCCGCTTCTCATTAGATGAGTTATCTGAAACAGGTTCTGGTGTTTTTAACAATTGTCCTTGTAGACATAGGACTGCTCTTAATACCGCATTAAAATATCTGCTAATTGTTTCCCCATAACGCAAAAATCTATCTTGTATGACTCTGTTCTTTTCATGGTGCGCAAGAATATGTAAGAACATAGCTACCATTTCCTCTACAGATACATTTCTTGTGTCTCTTAATTTATGAGTTGTGCGTAACATAGAGCACAATATGCTAAATGTATGCCTATCCATGCGGAGACTATTTATGCATCTTACATCGCTTGCATCGTTGAAAATTTCCAATTCTTGAAAAAGCATCATAAATAGATAATGATTTCAATCTATACTTTCGATAATGTTGTTTTGCAATGATATACATCATAATGTATATCATGACGACAAAATTAAGTAAATCCTTAATATTGTCCAGCATTAGAAGAATCTTTTTCGTCTTCGACAAGTTTCTACGAGCCATAACCGCATACCAGATTTTCTAACTTATAAATGTAACAAATATATATATCAAATACTCAAAAAGAAAAAAAAATCTGAAACATTCTTATATGATCATCAAGTTTCAAGGAGTTCAATCGTTCAACCAAACACATCAATGGAATAATAGCATCAACTAAATATTCTATATCAATCTAGCTACCGCATATTTGGTTCAAGTATAACTAAAAACAAAAACAACAAAATGTGATTACATATGCCCAGACAGAGGACAAATCAATAACATAACATACATATATACAAACACAAGGATGAAATCAATAACCAAAAGCAGATGAATCAAAATCAAAACCAAAACCAAAACCACCGATGAAATCACAAATGAAATCCATAAGCAAAAGCATATGAAATCAAAACCAAAACCAATATGAAATCATAAACCAAACGCACAGTGCATAATATATATATATATATATATATATATATATATATATATATATATATAAGAGAAGAAAGAAAGAAGAGGAATTTACACATCAATGAACCAAAAAAATAAGAGAAGAATAAGTTATATATGATATATACCTGGAAGCTGCTCTGTGAGGAAGATGATAAGAAGATTAATTTTGGAAGTTGCTCTGCGAGGAAGATGATACGAAGATGAGTTTTGGCAGTGGAGTGCTTCAGTTCTTCCTGCTATCTGACATAGCGTTTGGAATTGGACTATAATCATGAAAAAGAAATAATGTGGACACATAACTCTAGATGGTATTGTGGATAAAACTAGTAAATAACAATTTTAAGCAGGGATAGTTTAGTCATATAATTAGGAGGAAAAGTGGATCCGGGGTGGGTGGGCGGGAACCAATTTCCTTTCCTTTGGGAATCATTTTCCCTTCCTTTGCCGTCCCAAACATAGGAAAGGAATGACTTTCCTTTCCCAAAGCCTTGATTCCATGAACCAAACACAGCCTTACAGTACACAAATGTACAATTGACCATGGAGATGTCAATTCAAGTCACTCTAATATCAGGCCAAAGAAGAAATAAATAACTAGAAATAGAGCTACACTAATATACTCTGCCTATTTCTTTAACCAAATTCCTTATCACAGAATCTATCGAAGTATATGTTACACAGTTTGTTGCATATCCCACCATATGAATAAGCTTCACTTCGACTTTTCGCTGATACTGGAAATTGAGTTCGTAGTCATGCTTCAAGGTTGCCAAGGTGTTTTTGCGAAGGACATGAAGTAAATCAGAGCCACGAACAAAATTCTGATCACATGTTTTATCCCTAACAAGCCTCAAGTGTTTACCTCCAAATAAGGACTGCAGACGTTGAAGATCATCTGCTGAGCAGACATCTATCAAAGCATATACTCCAGGTCTTAGAGCTTCATCTATTTCCCAATAAATTTAATCAAACTATAGTTCATATAGATAGCATGAAGGTCGTTATCAATATTACATTCTCAAGATTAGTCAAATATAACAAGATTGAGAATGAATTTTCTGATGATCTATTCATCTCACAGCGGAGGTATATAAAGAAGTTTACAGGACTATAACAGGTAAGTACTAACTACGAAATAATTACAATATATTACAATATATTCTACTCCTAAAGTTAAACTATGACTCACGCTAACACTCCCCCTCAAGTTGGCGCATACACATCAATCATGCCCAACTTGCTTAGTGAGTCATAAAATACCTTCCTGGAAACTCCTTTGGTAAGTATATCTGCAAGTTGCTCTTCAGATGGAACAAAAGGAAAGCTAATAATTTTGGCATCCATCTTTTCCTTTATAAAGTGACGATCAACCTCTACATGCTTAGTACGATCATGTTGTACTGGATTCTGTGATATGTCAATGGCTGCCTTGTTGTCACAATATAACTACATAGTACTTTTGAGTTTGAAACCTAGATCACGTAACAGATTTCTCAGCCACAACAATTCACATACTCCGTGAGCCATACCTCTATACTCAGCCTCAGCACTAGATCGTGCCACAACTTTCTGTTTCTTACTCTTCCATGTAACCAAATTACCTCCCACAAATGTAAAGTAACCTGATGTTGACTTCCTGTCTGTAATATTTCCAGCCCAATCTGCATCTGTAAAGCCACAAACCTCAAGGATATTGTTGTGTTTAGAAAACAACACTCCCCTTCCTGGAGCTGACTTCAGGTACTTTAAAATTCTCATAACAGCATCCATGTGACTCTCACTCGGGTTATGCATGAACTGACTCACCACACTTACTGCATATGCAATATCTGGTCTAGTATGAGCTAGATAAATTAAGCACCCAACTAACCTCTAATAGCGAGCTCGATCAGTAGGTACCTGATCTGGATACTCAGCTAAACAATGATTCTGCTCAATAGGAGTATCAATAGGTCTGCAATCCAACAAACCTGTCTCTGTCAGCAAGTCAAGACGTACTTCCTCTGGCATAGGTAGATCCCTTCTCTCCCCCTGGCTACCTCAATTCCTAAGAAGTACTTAAGTTCACCCAAGTCCTTCATCTCAAACTCAGAGGCTAGCTGTCTCTGCAGTCTATCCATCTCAACAGTATCATTGCCAGTGATTACCATATCATCCACATAAATAATTAGAGCTGTTACCTTCCCTTGTTGATGCTTGAGGAATAAGGTATGAACTGAGTTGCTCTGTTTGTAACCAACATTCCGCATGAATTGTGAAAATCTTCCAAACCAAACACGAGGCGACTGTTTGAGACCATACAGTGACTTTCTCAATTTGCATACAAAATCACCAGGAGAAGCAACGACATACCCAGGTGGAAGGCTCATGTACACTTCCTCGGCTAACTCTCCATGAAGAAATGCATTCTTGACATCAAACTGTCGGAGTGGCTAGTTTAAACTAGCGGCAAATGAGAGCAGAACCCGAATAGTGTTCATCTTGGCCACAGGAGCAAATGTTTCATCGTAGTCTATACCATATGTCTGAGTAAACCCCTTTGCTACAAGGCGTGCTTTGTACCAATTCACTGATCCATCTGCATTATGTTTCACAGTAAACACCCAACGACAACCTACAGCCTTCTTGCCTTGTGGTGGAGACACGAGTTGCCAAGTACTGTTCTTCTGCAACGCCTCCATCTCTTCCTCCATTGCCTTCCTCCACTTTGGATCCCCCAACGCATCCTGCACTCTGTTAGGTACTGATACAGTAGATATTTGATTCACAAATGATTCATATGACTTAGACAACCTCCTAGTGGACATATAATTGGCTACGGGGTATTTTGATTTGGCTGTAAGACTAGGTTCATATCTTTTGGCTGATTGACCACGAGTGGTCCTATTTGGTAACACATATTGCTCAACATTAGACTCACTATTACTAGTACCAGTGGATGGACATACCTCAAATGAGTGATCTTTAGTACCAGGAAGTTGTGGGTCAGGGGTAGAGGTGATGGTAGGAGGAGCAGTTGTGTCTTCAACTGCAGGTGTCTGGATGTCTGGAGCTTCTGCTTCTGGAGATGATGAGCTGATGCTTTCAACTGGATCCGTCAAAATACCTCCTACTTGTGTGACTTCCACTCCTCCTTCTGATTCCTCCCCTTTTCCATAATACAGCTCTTCAAAATATAAATTCTCCCCCTGAAGAGCTGTACCCGAAGAGGAAAAATAACTCATGTCCTCAAAGAAAGTAACATCCATAGTGACATAGTACCTTCTGGTAGGTGGATGATAACATTTGTACCCTTTCTGATAGCCTCCGTAACCAACAAACACACACTTAAGTGCCCGGGCATCCAACTTAGACCTTTGGTTTTTAGGGACATGGACAAAAGCAACACAACCAAAGACACGAGCTGGAAGATTATGAAATGAAGGTAAGGAGACATGAGATGCAAGAACCTCAAATGGAATTTTTCCCTGAAGGACACTGGATGGAAGACGATTGATAAGATGAGAAGAAGCATGTACGGCATCGCCCCAAAGATACTTAGGCATATGAGCACTAAGGAGAAGGGCACGAGCCATATCAAGTAAATGACGGTTTTTCCTTTCAGACACACCATTTTGTTCTGGTGTTTGTGGACATGTAGTTTGGTGAACAATCCCATGGGTTTTGAAAAACTCATGGAAAACATGATTAACATACTCTCCCCCATTGTCAGAACGAAGGACTTTAATGGTGCTATGATATTGTGTTTGAACAAGAGTGTGAAAGGTTTGAAAAGCTGGAAATACTTCATCTTTGGTTTTAAGAAGAGCAACCCATGACAATCTCATACAATCATCAATAAACAACACAAAGTATCTCATACCCAAGACCGTGGGTTCTCTAGAAGGTCCCCAAACATCAGAATGAATCAACTCAAAAGGAGTAACACTTTTATTAGAAATACTAGGAGAATAAGTAGCACGATGACTCTTTGCCAAAACATATGTTTCACAATGTAAAACAGACTCATCCACACCAATAAACAAAGTAGGCATGGTTTTTCTCATAAGACTAAAAGAGGGATGCCCTAAACGGCGATGCCACAACCAAATTTCACTTAGCTTATCAGAACTCGAAGTCAAAGCTGTGCGAGACTGTGCTCCTGGTTTCTCTCCTGCGTATGTCTGATCCAGATGGAACAACCTGCCCCTCAGATACCCCCGACCGATTATCTCCCTGGTGAGAAGATCCTGAAAAATCACATACATAGGATAAAAGGTTACAGAGCATTTAGACTCAGTATTCTGCTGGGGAACAGATATCAAATGGTGAGACAAGTCAGGCACATATAACACATTATGAAGTTCTAAGGTGGGAGTAATACGAACTGACCCTGACCCTAACACAGGAAAGGCCTCACCATTGGCATTGGTTACATAGGACACGGATGGGGAAGACAATTCAGTAAAATATGATTTGTCATAAGTCATATGATCAGAGGCACCAGAATCAATAATCCATGTATCAGAACCAACAAAGTTAGAAACCTTTAAGGCCATACCAATTTTACCTCGACCAGCTATAGAGGCTGTAGGAGTAGCTCCACCAGCCGTATGATGATCTTGGCCAGTCACTCCATAGAAATCTGGTTCTTGGACCAATTGAACCGCAGTTGCTTTCCCTTTGGGACGAAAACCTTGATTTTTAGGTTTAAGGTGTGGATGCAACTTCCAACAAGTCTCCCGAACATGCCCAAGATCAGTGCAATAAGAACATTGAGGACGAGGGCGGTTAGTAGAGCCTTGTGGGAAACCCTGCTGATGAAGTGGGGCTGAACTCTGCTGAAGGAAAGGTGCTCGTGACTTGGCTTGAACGGCGAGGCTAGATACTTCAACCTGTGCATGTTTGACACTTTCCTGCTGAGACTCATCTTTGCGGATGTATGTAAAAGCTGTGTTCAAACTAGGAGGGTCTGTCATTCTAAGCAATTCTCCCTTCGCACTGCTATGCTTCTCATCAAGCCCTCTCAGGAATACATGAACCCTTTCTAGTTCCTTCTCCTTCTAGTACCATACAAGATCTTCCTGATTCTTGATCTTGCAAGGACGCTTCTGATCGATTTCAGCCCATACATTCTTTAGCTTGGTGAAATACACAGCTACTGGTTGCCCGTTCTGTTGCATACTAGCAGCCTTACACATCAATTCATGAACCTTTATAAAATCAGACTCATTGGTATACAGATCCCCCAATGTCTTCCATATTGTTTCAGCAGTATCACACTCTTCCACCAACTGTAAAACATCTTCAGTCATGGCTTTGAAGAGGAGAGCCATCACAGATCCATCATCATCCTCCCACTTAGCAAAGGCATCCACATCTGCTTCACTAGGAGCTTTGGTTGTTCCATTCACATACCCCATCTTGTGTATGCCACGAAGATGGACAGACATAATCTTCTTCCATGTTCGAAAATTGGTACCATTGAGCTTCGGACCACCAAAAGAACCACCATCTGAACTTCGAACAGAAACCTCAATCTTTTGGACCTCATTGATCTTAGAACTCTGTCCTTCACTATCATCACCACCCATTGCAACAATACAGCAGTAAAATTACACAATCACAGAATATGCAGCGGAATGAAAGAGACAGAACCAAAAAAAACAGTATAACGTGCAGATTTTTTTTTTTTTTTTTTCAACCTATTGCAGGTTGACCTATTGCACGGGTTGACTGGTATGGGACGACTCCGGTCTGGTGTGAAGGGGTTCTCGGACTGACTGAAGGAAGCGCCGACACCACTGAAGCAAGCGCCGACGACGCCTGACTGGGTACTGAAGGAACGACGCCGGACTAGATCGTGACGACGCCGGACTATGCTGAAAGAACGACGCCGGACTGGGTCGTTCTCGGACATGCGTCGGACTGGGTATTAGCGCCGACGACGATTTGGGCAGCGATGGCGTCTCCGGACGCGAAGGCGGCGAGGGCGGTCTGGGTGATGAAACCTGGATGAGCGAGAGAGTGATGCAGCCTGGAGGACGGCGGCGACTCAAGGTGATGCAGCCTAGAGGACGGCGGCGACTCGGCCTGGGTGAGAGAACTCCTTCAGTCCGATGCGGCCTGGATTGATGCAGCTTGGACCTGGAGGACGGATGAGCGAGAGAGTGATGCAGCCTGGAGGACGGCGGCGACTCGGCCTGGGTGAGAGAACTCCTTCAGTCCGATGCGGCCTGGATTGATGCAGCCTCGACCTGGAGGACGGTGGCGAAGGAGGAGAGCTAGGTTAGTGTTTGAGTTTCTGGAGTTATGTTGATGGTGAAGGAGAGTTCTAATTGGAGTGTCGTTGGTGGATTTGCTGCTAAGGATTTCGACTTGACAAAGGTCGATCTCTAAAAAGAGATGAAGACCAGTTTTGAATTAAGGGTAGAGAACGACAAAAAACAACCCTAACAAAGGGGTTTGGTTTTGTATCGATTGCTCGAATTAAGAATGAATAAGAAACAAAGTCGTCTCGGATCTTTGCTCTGATACCAAGTCAAATATAACAAGACTGAGAATGAATTTTCTGATGATCTATTCATCTCACAGCGGAGGTATATAAAGAAGTTTACAGGACTATAACAGGTAAGTACTAACTACGAAATAATTATAATATATTACAATATATTCTACTCCTAAAGTTAAACTATGACTCACGCTAACAAGATTGTCCACTGAAAAAGGTACTTTGAAGATTGCAAGAGGTGCATTTGCATGAGAAGCACACAAGTTCGGTCCTGAAAGTTGCATAGGCATTCAGGCTAAAATGTTAAATCCCATTATGCAGACATATGTTAAGGACGAAGGTATTCCCCATTGTTAATTTTGGATGATTTGGTTGTCAAAATTTATTGTAGGCTGCAAGAGACTACAAGCCATTAGACATTATTTGTTGTGAAAGTCTGCTGCAAGTTACTAACTAATGGTAATGGTGTGGCGAAAAATAAGACTAGTTGATGAGAATTGGACTATATTATTTGTTCCCAGAGTATTATCCTGGAAGTGCTAAGTTTACATGGGTTGCATACAGAATTTCACTTTCTTTCAGTTTAAGATTGGAACCGAAGTTTTTGCAGAAATTGTTGTACAAGATTCATACAATACCGCCATTCGTCTGCTTCATTACTTTTCTGTCTTTCAGTTCAGCTCCTTTGCCGCTTCAATGCCACAGAAGCTTCCTCTCAGCAGAAGAGGTGAGTTGATTCAGTTGATGATCAATCATGGCCATGTCTCTTCTCCATCATGACTCAGCAGCATGTCCGAAATTCGGCTTCTTTTTGAATATGAAGTTGGATGCCATTTTCATTTCATCGTTCAGTCACACACTTAAGCTGGAAGTGAGATCAAGGAAAGTGTCTTCACTGCAAGGGTTTGTGATACCGCCCATGGGATGATTGTATCCAAATTCTTCTTCAGCTTGACTCAGTAAATCCATGAATGAAGGTTGGTTCAAGTATGATATTGGAATAACAAATCACTTCTTCTGGCTCTCTCCAACATAGACCGCAAAATAGCCTTTTGGGATATCTAAAGTCTTTGATGCTGTCTTGTTCGCATTAGATGAAGATCGGGTAAGACTTCTCTTGGGGCTAACAATTCCAGGCAGCCGGAAACTCATGGATTCTATATTCCCAAGTGGATAAGCAATAAAAAGACTTGAAAGGATCTGGGAAAGATAGAAAGCTTTGATGTTTACTGAATGAGAGGAGTTGAGTAACTGATCATGAATTCATATGTGTATATATAGATGAAGAAAGGGAGTGTGGAAGATCATTTGCTACATGAAATGAGTGGTTAACATTGGCACCAATGGGGGACACTAGCTTGTTTCAAATCAAGAAATCACATGGGTTTGCCTTGCCATTTACTTAACTCATCCCCCAGCAGATGCATATGCTGCTGTATTTTTTCTTTTTCTTTTTTCCAAACATCTTTCCCTACTTCCTTGTGAAGACACACAAGATTGACAAGAAAGGTCACAGCGACCAGAAGTGAGGTATCTGTCTAATAAAACTTATTAGATAAGGACTCATAATAGCCATGATACAGACTTGCACTGGACCACTGGTGAATAATGTTTCTTTACAGACAAGAATTGGTGGATGATCAAGCCAACCTAGCATGTGGTCTTGCTGCATCATGTAGGATATCTCTGATCTCCACTTCCATCAATCTGAGGAATTATTTCGTTTTGCCTAGTCAAAGAAAAAAAGTCAGTTGATGGTCAACCATGATGAGAAAACATCCCTAGTATTGATTTAAAAATGAGTTTCAAGCTATTTACTCGACTCTTTTTATACCCTGCAATTAAAAAATTTGGACCATTACAGGTACAAATCCACATATATATAACACGCATATAACACACACACACACGCATATTTTTACTGTTTCCTTGTTTGAACTGGAAATTCTTTAATCTTTTGATTACTTGCGTTTCAAGAGTGGTATTCAGATAATCCTTTTTCTACTCCTATTTGAACTGATATTTAGTGTATAATGGTTTATATCTTCCCTTATTTATAGATGTGTGTTGCTGCACTTTTTATTCATTTTGTTGCCAACCAACTTCATAACCAACTTTCCATAACCAGTCATTCTGAGCTGCTTGTATCCTTTACATAGTATTCATCTATGTAAACCGAGCCTAGTCATATGTGTGTTTCTTTGGGAGAATGTGAGGTCCATTTATGTGAACCAACTTCAAAGATGTTGATAATCTCATCAAAAAGGAAAGATTGGGCTTCCCAGCCATGTATTCAACTCCAAAATTCCTTAACAGACTTCAAATTAGTCGTCTATTTAATACTGAACCCTCTAGATATTACTGCAGTTTCTTTTTTCCAACTCAGTTGTGAAATTTGACTAAAGTAGAACAATTAGTCATTTTTGTGTGGCTAGTATCTGATCTAAAACTTTACCAATACTCATATGTATTACATTGTAATATACTAATATATCAATGTGGATACTTGTTGCATTTATTTTCTTTAGTTTACATCATCAATGTAAATTGTAGTACCATTACCTTACTAGCATTTTAATTCTGAGAGATTGTAATGTGGCTGATCTGTACTTGAAAATGCTATCACAGATGAATTGCCCAACTTGATCAATGAAAACCGCCCCACACTGGCTTCTTTTTGTATTTCTAGGTTTGGTTTTCTCTCTTTCTTTACCGGGAAATAGAAAGCTATTGCATTCTTTACTTTTCTTTTCTTATTTTTTCATCTTCTACGATATTATCATTTACCATTGTTTAGAATATATACATCCTACATGGGAAAAATGAGACCTTGCCTATGAGTTTGTTAGCATTTGGGTCACTTCATCCATTGCCAATTGGTTTTGGATGTGAACCCCGGATTATTTTATTATGGTATTAGAGTGGGTAACCCTCGTGTGCATGTCTAACGGCCACACAGGCTCCACGTCACCCAAAGTTGTCCACGTGTATAGCTTGAAAATTCGCCACACGTGCGGGGACGTGTTAAGAATATATACATCCCACATGGGAAAAATGAGACCTTCCCTTTGAGTTTATAAGGGTTTAGGCCACTCTATTCATTGCCAATTGATTTTGGATGTGAACCCCAGATTACTTTATCAACCATATTGACAGTTTCTGGCTCTATTTACTTTATCAACCATATTAACAGTTTCTGGCTCTATCTGCAGACATTTTATTGGTAATGTTAATATTAATGTGCCTAATCGAAGGCACCATCGGATATTAGGCATGCCATTATCGAAAATCATATATGCCATTATATCATTAAGTATTATTTCCTTTTCAACATATGCTGTGATTGGGTAATTAGCGCTACAAGAAGATAAATGATAGAATCAAAAATAAGACAAGAAAGCTATCAGGAATTCAAATATATTCTTTTACATTCCTCTATTTTCTAGAGAACAGGAACGTTTTGACATAGTATTAAAATGACAGAAATTGACTGTCATTGAGTTCAAAATTTGGAATCTCATGGATTTGACTAATTGCTTAGAGAGTATATACAATGTTCATATTTGCCTGCTTCATAAGATGTGATTTGATTCTTCTTCATAATTTGGAATCTTTTTTCAGCTCAGAAGCAGCTTCAAGAATATAGCCGGCCAGTTTTGCCCTCCACACGAGCAATTTGATTCAGAGATGGTCAAGTTATCAACTGAATTCTCTTCTTCATCTTGACTCAGCAGTGAGTTTGGAAATGAGGATGTTTTGGATCCAATATCCGCTTCATTATTGTTTACTTACACACTTAAGCGGGAAGTGAGATCAATGAAGGTGTCTTCGCTGCAAGGAATTGTGATACCACCCATTGGATGATGGTATCCAAATTCTTCTTCAGCTTGACTCAGCAAATCCTGAAACAAAGGTTGGTTCAAATATGATATGGGAACCACAAATCGTTTCTTCTGGCTCTCTCCAACATAGACTGCAAAGTACCTTTTGGGATATCGGATGTCTTTGTGCTAGCAATTCGAGGCAATCGAAAACCCATGGTTTATGTATTTTGAAGTGATCAAAGAAGGAAGAAAAGAATTCAAAGGACTGAGAAACAGAGAAATCTTAATTTGATGTTTGCAAGGAGGGGAGTTGATGAGTTTGCTCATAAACCTGATTATGTGTGTATATATAGAGAAATGGTAAAATCATATGCTACGTGAAATTAGTGGTGAAGAGAAACTGACATGGGCTCCAGTAGGAACATTAGCTTGTGAGAAACCACATGGGCTTGTCTTCCTACTGAAAGCACATATAAAGCAGACAAGAAGAGGGCTACCACCAGTTTTAATCCATCTGCCAAACTACTTTGAATGATAAGCCAGGGCTATGATAAGACGTTGCGATCATCTGCTACATGCATGAAGCATGCAAGTGGTGAAGAAGGTACATGAAATGAGTGGTCGAATGAGGGTCATTAGCTTATGTTGTTGTTTTATCTACAATCTACAATCTCTAGTTTCAACAACCTGGGGAGGTTTTATTTGGTCAGTCTAGAAAGTTCATTTTGATGGTCAAGCATGAGGAGAAAATCAGACAGGTACTGATATAAATACTTCAGAATCAGTAGGGAAAATAAGGAACATTGATTCTTTAATGATTAGAATGAACTCCATCTATTAGATTGTTTTGAAAGAATCACCCAATAACTAATGAAAACTATAGTTCTATTTTGTTGTATATGTCCTTTAACACAACCGGGGAACTAATTTATTTTATTTTTTTATTTATTTAGTGCTGCTGATTTGTTTGTTTCTTCATCATCTACTATTATTGATTACTCAATATTCCTAAAAATTAGAACATGTTTTTGAATCAGTCCCATCTTCTTTATGACAGGATAAGTTATTTTGTACCATTTTATTATGCGGAGAGGCTTTACACCCTTGACCTCAGATAATCAGTGTTTAAGGGATTAATATGATGTCTTGGTAACTGTTAGGTTACTATAGACTAGGAGTTGGATACTATATTGATGTATGTAAATTGAGAAAGGTATAAGACCATTTTGATATGTTGAAATTTATTTGTCTCTTCAGACGTAGATCATAGTATGCTAGAATTGAGAAGATATTAAAAGATGTAGAGATATCTCCTTTAATCAGGGTGCTTTTGTATTACTTTTAATTTTGTTGATTTCTGTTTTTTCTTTCGTTTCCTAGCCGGATTAGAATGTTTTAGTAGTCAGGACACTAACATGATTAGTCACATACCAATAGTACCAGTGATCTTTTGTTGTTATTATCCATTGCAATCATTTCAGTTCACAAGAGTGACCACTCTAATTGAATTTTAGTTGAATATTCTATTAACTAATCTATTCAGATCTCCTAGAAGTTGATGATAGTTTTAGTTTGTACCGGCTAAAAGTTCACATGAACCCTGAATCCTATCAAGGCCAATGCAGGGAACATAACTGGAACTGTTTGATTTTAGGGTTTAAACAAATCGAAAGGCGTGGTACTATTGAGTTTCATGTAGTAGAAATATGTTCATAACCAATGGCTGTGCAAAGAAGTTTTACGCTTAAGAAATACAGGTAAAAATAGATAATAAGACTGATGTCTATTATCTGATGCAAATTGAGGCATTACTACAATTTGTGTTTACCACCCTGGTCTCAGTTAAATTATCTACTGTATCATTTCACTTCAGCCGCCCATAGCAAGGCAAAGTCATTCTTTTCATGGTTTGGCAGGTTACTCCATATGTTATGCTTTGCTTGGATTTTTTATAGGGGCCTTAGAATGTCTGCTTGCAAGAGCAAGGATGTAGAATAGGTCAAGTAGGGGAGGCCCTAGGTATCACCGAGGACGTAGTTGCAAAACGATTTTTTATGATGATGAAATGTCTTTTGGAGGCTATATAGTTCATCTTAATGGTGATTGTTGTCTTGTTAATGATGTATTACGCAAGTTGGTTAATAAGTTGGTTAATATTTATAGTTGGTTTATGAAAGGGATATGTTAAGTATCCATCTTGTTTGATTGTCTTTAGGCAGTTGGATGATTTAGTGTGGGAGTACAAAGTGGGATTATTCTTTGAATTATGTGTTATTGAAACTACAACGATATTGAGTTAACTCCTTTGCTTTCGGTTTCTGTTCTTCTTCATCGTGAAACAAAATCTTTCTGGTATTTTCACTGTACCTGTTTCTGTTTTCCATTATCTGATTTCTGTTGTAGAATGAACATAAAAGGAGGGTTTATATAGGAATACAAGATAGTGTGAATGCTCTAGGAGAAATGCAATTTTGTGACTATGATCATTATAGCTGCAACTCTACATGGTTGCTGCAATGATGATAATTGCCATACTTGTTGCCTCCCTACAAGCTTTATGTCACACAAGTCTTCATACATATATCTATACACTCAAGTACTATATCTATACACTCAAGTATCTATTTACATGATATAGCCAATATACTATAATACATTTATACTACAACACTCTCCCTTGGATATTTCATGTCAATAGTGTTGCCTTGGCCGTGCACTTCTAAGTTGCCTCATTAAAAACCTTGCCAAGTAATAAAAACCATATGGGAAAAAACAACCTTGGTTGAAGGAGAAAAAGAGCACAACGCTCGTTGAGTGTGGAGTACGTTTCTGGATACTTCCCCTGATTTCGACTCCCCCTGAGAATATAATCATCATGAGAGTTCGGATAACTTTTTCACTCCAATGCTCTTCACATGTTTCTCGAAAGAGGATTTTGGTAACGACTTAGTAAATAAGTCCACTACATTATCCTCTAATTTGATTTGATTAACTTCAATATTTAGAAGTGTTTGTTGTTGCTGACTGTAGAAGAATTTAGGCAATATATGCTTGGTATTGTCGCCCTTGATGGAACCTAATTTCATTTGCTCAATAGAAGCTGCATTATCCTCAAAAATGCATGTAGGTTCATTTGTGGTAGACTTCAAACCACAAGTTCCTCAAATATGTCTAATTACTGACTTTAGTCATATGCATTCACGCACAACTTCATGTAGAGCAATAATCTCTTCATGATTTGAGTAAGTAGCAACAAGGATATGTTTTGTAGACCTCCAAGATATCGCGATACTTCCCATGGTAAAGACATAACCTATTTGGGAGCGACCTTTGTGAGGGTCAGAGCGACCCTTGCCTTGTGGGGTCCGGTCTCATACTTCCGTCTTTTCTTTTCTCTCTGTAGGGATAAAACAATCCCATATCAATCGTACTCTCAAGTATGGAAGTTTGTCTTTATACCAACCCAATGACGGCATGTTGGTGCTGAACGATGTCGAGCTAACAAGTTCACTGCGAATGAGATATCAGGTCTTGTGCATTGAGCTAAATACAATAATGTGCCTATTGCACTTAGATAGGGCATTTTAGCCTCTAGTAAATCTTCTTCCTCATCTTTTGGATGAAACAGATCTTTTCTAGGCACAAGACTACGACCGATCATGGGAGTACTCACAGGCTTTGCTTTATCTTCATTAAAGCGTCTTAGTAATTTTTGAGTATACGCTGACTGGTGGATCATAATCCAATCACTACGGTGCTCGAGTTCTATTCTAAGACAAGACCGTGTTTTCCAAGATTTTTCATCTCAAATTCAGATTTCAAGTATTTAGCAGTTTCTTTTAACTCATCTAGAGTTCTAATTAGGTTCATGTCATCGACATAAACTGCTATAATTGCAAATCCGGAACTTGTCCTTTTAATGAACATGCATGGGCAATATTTCATTGTTAACATATCACTTCCCAATCACGTAGTCACTTAGACGGTTATACCACATCCGTCCGGATTTTTTCAATCCATATAGCGAGCATCTTAATCTTATTGAAAAGGCGCTCCGTGGTTTAGCGCCACTTAATTTGGGTAATTGAAGTCCATCTAGAACCTTCATATATCTATATATATACATATATATCTGAATCTAGATCCCCATAGAGATATGCTGTAACCACATCCATAAGTTGCATGTCAAGTTTTTCAAAAACTACCAACTGACAAGGTAGTGAAATGTTTTAAGGTCAATTACGGGAGAATATGTCTCCTCGTAGTCGATTCCTGGGCGTTGTGAGAAACCTTGTGCCACAAGGCGAACTTTGTATCTAACAACCTCATTTTTCTCATTACGCTTTCTCACAAAGCCCCAATTATGGCCAACAGGCTTTATATTTGGGGGTGTCAGCGTTATAGACCCAAATACCTGTCTCTTTGTTAGTGAATCCAATTCAGTCTAGATCGCATCTTTCCATGTAAGCCAATCTGTTATTCGTTGACATTCTTCAATGGAGTGAGGTTCGATATCATCGTATTCTATAATTCTTTTTGCAACATGATATGCAAATGCATCATTAATAGCCATAGAATTTATGTCCATCATCCCATGTACACTAGTGTAATTCATGGAGATCTCTCTATACTCTGGAATTGGTTCTGTCATTGGAGCGTCCCCCAATGATGTCTCTTGGACATAACCATAATCCGGAATATTCTCATGAGATTGATTATTTGCATTGATGATTAATGGAATATTTTGTGCCAAACTCGCTTTCTTTCTTGGGCGAGAATCCATCGAACCTGTGGGCCTCCCGCGCTTCCTGGCAAGAGCCGTGGGCCTAGCCACTGCGTCACCCATATAGGGGACGTTGGCACCATGCTCATGTACCATGCTCATGTACTATTTAGATGGTGTCATGTCCTCTAGTTTTAGGGACATCAATCCTTGCAGGCACGTTTGCAACAGGTATGTGATATTTCGTTACAATAGCGATATCAGAAAATGCATCAGGCATTGATTCTACTACGTTCTGAAGATTGAGAATTTTCCGCACTTCAATTTCGGATTGTACGGTTCGGGGATCAAGATGAGACAAAGTGGGGACAGACCACGACAATTCTTGTCCTTTCTGTTGAACATTAGTATTCATGTCTCCCCCTAACGACGAGAAGACTGTTTCATCAAAGTGACAATCTGCAAATCCAGCGGTAAATAGATCACCTGTCAAGGGTTCTAAGCGGATAAAAGTTGGAGAGTCATATCCAACATAAATGTCTAATTGTCTTTAAGGATCCATTTAATGCGTTGTGATGGCGCAATTGGCACATAGACTGCACACCCAAATATGCGTAAGTGTGAGACATCAGGCTCATGCCCAGTCACCATCTGGAATGCAGAAATGGGTTGAGTGGCAGTGGGCCTCAAACGAATAAGCATGGCTACATGTAATATTGCATAGCCCCTAGCAGAAATAAGGAGATTATTGGTGCGCATAACCAATATTGCTCTAGCAACCATTTGAAGTCTTTTAATGGCACCTTTTGTGAGACCATTTTGGGTGTGTACATGAGGGACATGGTGTTTAACCTCGATCCCAATGGACATGCAATAATCATCAAAAGTTTTTTATATAAACTGCCCAGCATTGTCAAGACAAATGGACTTAATCGGATGATCAGGATGATGAGCCCTTAACTTAATGATTTATGCTAGGAGTTTAGCAAATGCAGCATTTCTTGTGGACAAGAGCATGACATGTGACCAACGTGTCGATGCATCAACCAACACAATAAAATATCTAAATGGTCCTCAAGTTGGTTGAATAGGTCCACAAATATCACCTTGAATTCTTTGTAAGAATGGTATATTTTCTTTAGTGTCCTTTGTATAGGATGGTCTCGATCCTACCTTTGCTAAAGAGCAAGCTTTGCAAAATGAATTATAGGCTTTAGGAACAATTCCTTGGACCAATCTTTGGTTCGTACTTCTTTTCGTTTTGAAGAATAGATGTCCGTGTGAAGTTTTTAATATACGGATCATCATATCACGACCTGGATGTCCCAAACGGTCGTGCCAAAGCCTATATGTGTCAGAATCCCATAAATTATCTTTCATGACATGGTTGGATTCAATGACTCTAATAGTGGTTGCATACGATCTATTAGTGCAACACATAAGTTTCTCTAATACTCGTTTATTTCCGTAGTCATTAGAGGTGATGCAAAGGAACTCTTGTCCATTCTCACAATGTGCTTCCACATGAAAACCATTGGTTCTTATATCTTTAAAACTCAATAGGGTTCTTCTAGCCCTTGGAGCATATAGAGCTTCAGTGACATTAATATTTGTGCCATTTGGCAACATAGATTGAGCTGGTCCTCCACCATGAATCAATTGTGATGGTCCTGCCATTGTAGTCACTGAAGATCGACTAGGTGTCATCCATAAAAATTGTTGTCTATGTCGCAATATAGTATGTGTGGTGCCACTATCAAGAAGGTATTCCAGCTCTTCGGTAAATGTACTGAAAGATAATAAAGTTCAAAATTTAACACATGTCCATGACATTGAATAATAATGCGACACTTTATTAATAAGGAAAATAACCAATGATTACATCAAAATTTCCAAAGTCTATTCCAAAATAAAATCAAACTTAGACAAGTTGTAGTAACTCAATCCGTTTGGTAACTCCAATAAAATATGACCAGGGAAGTAGAGAGAGATGTTGGTGGAGCGAGGCTCTCTTAAGTACCACTATCTCAATTACTTTTCTAGACATCATACTTCATTGGATGCGTCACATGAGAAAGAGTTAATACAATTGTTATTTATTGACTAGGGCATATTACCGTTCTTGGAAAATAAAAATGATTATTCTAATCAAAGTCTGCGGCATCCTCGTGCACTTCATTTCCAGCTTTGATCCTCAATAGCGAGATTGACATCTTCACCATCTTCTTCTTCGGCAAGGTAGCTTTCTTGCTCCCTCAAGTCCCTATACTCCTTGTAACGTACAGCTAGTTGGGCACTTGCATGGCATTGCTTGAACCAATGCTCAATTGATCCACATCGATGACATATGTCATTGTGGTTACTTCTCTTCATTTGAGGTGCAGGTCGTGCACGTTGTGGATATTCCCTAGGAGGGTTGCTGCTACTACCACTACTCATGGTGCTACCTCCACGGCTCATGGTGCGACCTCCACGGCCGGTGTTGCCATATCCACCTCTCCCACGTATGGCGTTGCCATCACTTGTGCCCACTCTAAAGTTACCGTTTCCTTCCTTATTGGGGCGGTTATATGGACCCATACGTCCTTCATGTCCCCTTTTATTAAGATACCGCTCCTTGCGCCCTCTTTTGGGTGCATTATAATTCGCCTCACGAACGCTCTTAGTTCCAAAGGGCTCTTGAATTATAATTCTTTACGAGGATGTTATTGTGTTTTTCAGTTACAGACATCACATTGATAAGCTGATTAAACCTCATAATTCATCCAGCATTGACTTAAGTACGATATTGCTTTTATAGCAAAAGTGCTGCAACGGAGAAGGTGGAGAGAGTCTTCTCAATTAGCTCTTGTTCTGTGAGATGTTGTTCATAAAACCTCAATATGGCTTTGAGGCGAAGAGCTTCTGAATTATATTTAGCAACAGACTTGAAGTCAGAGAAGCGTATATTGTTCCATTGAACCTTAAAGTTAGGAAGGAGGGAATCTTGGATATTGCCAAAGAGCTCTTCTATTGCTACCCATAGGTTTCTTGCATCCTTGATCGACATGTACTCTAATCTGAGTGATTTATCCATGTGGCGTTGCATCAAGATAAGTGCTTGAGCATGCTTTATAGGTGTTCATTGGAACATAAGACCCTCGTTAGGTGGGCAATATCCCTCTTGAAATGAGATGTTTCTCAACGTCAGTTATCCAGCTATGGTATTCCAAGCCTGTTGAGTCAAGCATTTGAAAGTCGAGTCTTGGTTCATTCAACATTCTGAAGATAAGAAGAGAAGATATATTAGTTTTGGAGTTTAAACTTCCACGAAAACTAAAATAATAAGATTTCTGAGCTATGCTACGAAGAAATCAATTTCCAAGAACATTTGGATTAGACCGAAACAATGATGTTTAATATGGTCATAAATTGATGCTTGCGGGCTCTCTTAGTCTGAATATTATGAACATTCTTAGTTCATTGATTACGAACGCTCTTAGTTCGTTTAGCGTGAATTCCTATGATTCCGCTTTTTGATTGCAAGTCCCCGAGAAAAAGAAAAGAGGAGAAAAGGAGTAAAAACTCAAAAACGGAAACTTTAATCTTTAAAACTAGCTTGTTGAAATTCGGAGCAAATTTGCTTCTGAACAGATCTCACTTCAAATGGTATACAGGTCTTAAAACGACTCCAACAAGGCTGAAATTCAAAGATTAGATAGGATTTTGATTAGATGTCCTGAAAAGGACGTTTCTCAGCGTGGAAGCAAGCTGATCTACACAGGAAGGAGCGTGTTGAACAGCTCCCACTTCGAATGGTGTACAGGTCTCAAAACAACTCCAACAGGGCTACAATCTAGAGGTTGGATAGAAGAGATAGAGATGAACAACATTGTTGAAGAAATGATTTTGATTAGAGGTCTCGAACAAGACGCTTCGGGGCGTACAAGCAGGCTCGGGTTATGGCTCGTGCTGATAACGTGTTGTAGAATGAACATAAAATAACTTCAGAGAGGGAGAGAGTTTAGAAGCGAAGAATGGAGAGTAATGTGTTTTTTCTTCTCTCAAATGAGGGTTTATATAGGAATACAAGATAGTATGAATGCTCTAGGAGAAATACAATTTTGTGACTATGATCATCATAACTGTAACTCCACATGGTTGCTGCAATCATGATAATTGTCACGCTTGTTGCATCACTATAAGCTTTATGTCACACAAGTCTTCATACTTATATCTATACATTCAAGTACTATACTTATACACTCAAGTGTCTATTTACATGATATAGTCAACATACTATAATACATTTATACAACAACAATTTCACAAGTTTTCTTTTCTTTTTTGGAAAAAATTTACTGTCTCTGAAAAACCCACATGCAACAGTCTCTAGAACCCCCAGGAATCTGGAGTGTTCTTCCAAACTATCAATTAAACCACTTCTACATGACCCAAGAATCAGTTTCAAAATTGTCATGATTGAATTGACTGACCTAGTTTGTTCAATTTGAACCCAGAAAACCCGTTTGTATATGTTTGCCTCAAAATCGTCTCGGCCGAGGGACTTGTGGTTGAATAGTCCTTCTAAAATTGCGCGGGCGTGCCAACTCGCGGCCTATTGGCCAAGCGAGGTTTAGATCTGATTTGCGCTTGTATTTGACTGCTTTCAAGTGATTGCAGGTCGAGGAAGGAACCCTCTCGGCCGTTAGGTTCTGATGCCTCTGTTGCAAGGACTTCGGTTAGGCGTCAAACCCGACCGGGATCTTCGATCACGTTCACTTCTTGGGTAAACTCAAAGGTTCGGGTAACAAGCGAGAGATCTATCGGGTGAAGGTACTCGCAAATCACGATGAAGACGAAGGTGAAGTGGACTCGGTTGTCAAAGCGTTGTGAGATGATATGTGTGTGAATAGCGAATCGCATCGATCCAATCCGGACTGGCCGAAAGAGATCAATGGACGAAAGCTCTATGTTACGAACTACTCCTAAGTGCGAAAAGTAAAGTGCATATAAAATAAATGAACAAGAAAGTAAGGTGCTTGAATGTAAAGTACGAAATTGAAATAAGAAAAACTAGAAATGAAAACAAGTTATAAAAGTTGAATCGAAGGCAAAGTACCTATGAGATAGTAAGAGAGAAGTTTGTGTAAAAGTTGTATATTGATTTGTTTGTGTGGTGCAGGACCCTTTACAATGAGTTACAATATGTTGTATATACAAGTCAAAACCCTAGCTAACTTGTCCTCCAAGACGTGGAGTTGAAGTAGGATTCTCCTTCCTTCTAGGATTGATTCGTCTCATAAAATCCTGACTTCGCTGATATCTGAAATCTTCACAATCGAAATCCATAATTGATTTGGACTCCTTCCTTGCGAGGATTCCTTTCTTGAATGAACTCTTCGGCCGACGTTACTACTTGGGTTCAGCCGAGCTAGCCCACTCTGCCTCGCAGCCCAATTGTATAGTTACTGATGTGGACTCGGGCCGTCTAACTTCATGTCTATGAGATCCCTTTTTCTTCATATTTTGGGTCAATTGACCCAAAATCTCAAACCTCCATCGGTGCATCCATCTCAACCATATATCTCGAAAACTTCTAATCTCGGCCGAATAGCCGAACACTACTTTTATTCCGATCGAATGAATCAATGCCTCTCTGATCAACCCTCAAATCAACACACATGGGAGTTACTAAAATCAGGTCCAAACATTGCCCCCCCCCCCAGTCTCATGCGTATCGGCCATCAAGCCGAGTGGTTATGGGATTTGGGAAAATAACACCCCAAAGTAACGTGGTCATTCGACCTACGAGTTGGTCACGCTAATCGTCTTGAAAAGAAGCTTGGTTAGGTGATCTGACTCTTGAAATTCGGCCAAGACCTGGCCAAGATAAGGAAACGACCGAAAGAAGGAAATTTTTGCCATGCCCATTGATAGCTAAAACAGCCTAACTCGCGACTTCAGCCGAGACTTAAAGTTCAGCCGAATCCATCCATGTCTTGACTTGACTGAGCGATGAAATGAGATACCCAAGGCACAAAGCTCGGTCGAATCGTCCAGCTCAAAACATTGGCCGAGCCAACCAATTATTAGAAAATTTGGAACTTGGCCGAGTTGGCCCACCAAAAACAAAGCTAACTCGGCCAAGACGTCCCTGCATGGTGGGTACACATTAGCCAAGTCCCTTGAGACTAATCTTCGGCCGACACTTTCAAAATGTGGGCTCAGTGGAGAATTAATACAACGTGATAATAAATATACCACCAAACAATCATGAATATGTTCCCATGTGCTTCGGCCAACTGCATGTGATTATAATTATATAGCATAATTATATAATATAACATAATTATAATTATCATTATGTAATATAATTATCGCGCATAATCATAATTATATAACGTAATTGCATGAACTTCAAATTGCAGCTGCATGCAACTACCATTATATTAATAACAGCTAGAATAACTCGGCCGGCATCGTGTATGTCAAACTACAACTTGGTCTTGTAGTTTGAGGTAGGAAAAAATAACTCAGCCAGGTCTTGATACTCGGCCATGTTCTATGATAGTTAGAACTTTGGCTGAGATGGAATTTTGTAATTGGGCCGAGATTCAACCAAAAGTCTATCCATTTTGAAAACTTGGTTGAGACATCTGAGATTCGAAGTTCGGCCGAGTCACTCACATCTAGCTCCTCGACCTACCACTTCGGCCATGGCAATATGTTGTTCGTCCTAAAACGTGACTCGGTATTAATTTGGATACGCACACATGCTTTCTATACAACCACACTTTAAGAAGAAGGATTTCGGCCGAGTCGTCCAGCCAAGACTTTGGCCGAGCCACACAGTTAACTGCAAATTTGGAACTCAGCCGAATCGGTCCACTAAAGAAAATCAAGTCGGCCACGACATCCTCACATGGAGAATAAACAATGGCTAATTCCCCACAGACTAAGCTTCGGCCGAAACCCAAAACATGGGTTCAATGATCAGTATAATCATGATTATAATTATATATCCTCAAACAATCATGGTTGCACGTATAATCATGATCAATTTGGTTGCTGACTACTAATTTGCATGTAACTATAGTTATATAACATAATTATAGTAATTATAATTATATAATATAGTTGCATGTGGAAGTGTGCAATTGGATAACCCATCTCGTTCTCTTGTGAGCAACCAAACCAGAACACTTTTATTCTTTTTTGCAGTACCCAACTGCTCATTTCCTCTCAACTTTCAAATCTCTTCAAAATCACCCTTATGCAATCAAGCCCTCTTCTTCATGCTTACATGATCCTTTCAAAAAAAGAAAGTCACCGACTGAGGGCAAAGAGTTACAAAGTTCCGACAACTCGATCCAGACATCAAACCCAGATCTATTTTCAGTGTCGGCGTTCTGAAACCATACCTGGGCTTTACCGATCAGTTTCGACGCTGGTGAGCCATGAAATGATCCGCCGCTCTAGGTACGACGCCGACGGAGCTCAAAGCGGGTTACTGTGGTCAGCGTGCACCGCCGGCCACTGAAATCGCCGAGCTGGGTTGGGGAAATTGCCTGGGTCGGGCCAAGCACTTGGTAGAGGTTAGTCCTTTCCCTCCTTTCTCTAATGAGAAACAGAGGTTGACGAAAACTATGACTTGCAGCAATTATAATCTGGGCATGTTTTGTCTGATGCTTACATATCATGCTTGTATAATAATTGCATTCATCTTTAATCAAAATTTTGAAAAGTCAAACCCTTAATTAACTGGTCTGAGTATCATGCTTGCTTTGCTTCCTCTTTATTTGAGTAATTAAAGATTTGAAAAATCAAACCTTTAACCTATGTTGACAACTGCATGTGACCTTCTGCCAATTGATATAATGTGTAGTGCTTGCCGTGCATGGATTATGCTTCTTCTTGCATGTGATTTATCTTGAAGGCCTTTTGTCTCCATATCTCGTCTTCTGGGCCTTAATCTGGGCATTGTACCCAACTTGATATTTGCTAATGCTATTTAGTCGATGTTTTTGACAAATCAAACTGTTGATTAAAACAGTAAGTGTGCTGACAACCTGGCAGATGGAAATGCATCGTTCCTTTTTACTGTGCTGAGCATGAATTACTATGCTGCAATATGTGACTGAGAACATCAGCAAATCATCTGGAAACCTTCTTTGACCGTTCAAACACTCAATTTTTCGGAAGACGGTCTTTTTTTTTTCAGGCTGCTGACAGTATTATCTGATGACCTGATATTAGTGCAAACCCTTGATTCTTGTTCTGAATTGACCGATCAATTTTTTTTTAACCGAGAAAAATTTCAAATTTCAAGTTCAAGTAGCTTACTGGCTTTGGTCTCTGTACCAAATGGATTACACCATTTCCGTCATTGTACTGACCTTGAGGTTTTCTTGCAGGCTTGGTGAAATTGCTTGGTTGTCTACACCAGGTAATCTATGGCTGACTACGCTTCAGAACTCGAGGCCGGGTCGGAGGATAGTGATGCAATAAAAATAAAATCGACCGAGTTTGCAACCAAGTTTACTAAAGCTTTTGATGCTTCGAAAGATACACTTCAAAACTCCGTGATTTGTCGGTTGGCAAAAAATAAAGAACCGCAAGGAGAGTGTATTTTAGGGTCGCATTACTGTGCGGGTATCCCGCCGGCCATGAAGGAGGTGTTAGAGGGTCCGTTAGTTGATACATCTTGCCTCGCTTATGGAGCTAGTTGGTCAACATGGAGTGCTGAGTTCAAACTTCCGTGGATTTGGCCAAAACTGACACCTGAGTGGACAAAATGGGTGCCAAGGATGGAGCATTTCTTCGGCCAAAAGTGGAAGGAGTATGGGATATATGATAGTATCAAGATGACTGAGCAAGAGATTCACATGGATCGGCCTCTCCTTGCAGCTAGCTTATGCCTCTGGTCGTCTGCCACCAACACCATCAACTTGCCTCTAGGTCCGATGACCCCTACCTTGTTAGACATGGCCGCAATATTTGGGTTTCGGCCAAATGGTGAGCCGGTTTGTGCTACAGCCAAATTCCCTACTTCCTTTCATGCTAGTCTGAAACCTAAAGCAATCAAAAACGACAAAAAGGCTAAAGATGATGCAGATGCCAAGGCAAAGCAACTACTCAACTATAGCACCTTTTATGCCACACATGCGGTTGATGAATCGTTGTCAGAAACTGGGAGACAACCCCCCAAGCAACATGAGCATGCTGCTTTCCTTCTCTATTGGCTTTGTAAGTTTGTATTTTGCGCAAAGTCAAATAAGTGTACTTTTTGAATTTGCTGGTATTGCGGAGGCTCTTAGTATGGGCAGACCCCTAGCTCTTGGGCCATTTGTTCTTGCCCGCCTTTATCGTACTTTGCGCAATGCAGTGATCGACAATATGAACTTGGACATTGGAGGGCCATTATGGATGTTTCAAGTGTGGTTACAGACCTATTTCCATGAGTTTCGACCATAATGTCATCCTTTTGCTCCCATAATGACACTCGGCCGTCAGATCATTCCTCTTGGTGCTCACACACTTTCGGCAGCGGAGTGTTTCGCTTTTTTCTTTTCGAAGAAGAGTTTGTCCAAGAATGAGTTTGCCATATGTTACAACCGAGTTTACCCTTCTTGTCTTGAGATTGACATATCAAAGACATGGGAGAAGAAATTGGACTTGGACGTGATTCTAACTTGGGGAAGTATTCTGATTTCTCGATACCAAAACTATGGCCTCAAAGGCACCGTGGGTCGGTATGGTGTGGAGGTTTATCTTCCCAATTTCGTTGCACGCCAATTTGGCTTCATACAAGGTTGTCCGGTCTTGTTCTTGATGTCGAAAAACCACTTCTCCTCATGGAGGGATGGGTTTACACGAACTTCACAGTGTTCAGCCGTTGATAACTATTATGTGGAGCAATTTGGCAAGTTGGAGAGATCCGGCCTAAAACCTCGTTGTCCTGACTGTAGAGCCACTCCAAATTTCCAAGCTTGGTGGTGGTCGACATTCATTGTGAAAAAACTTGGAGAAGACTTGGCTAAGACCCATTGTGTTGCATTACAAGGACTCCCTGACTTGCTCGGCCCCAAGGAAGGCAAGTTATTTTGACTTACATTTTTATTTTGTGCCCTCATTTCCTTATATTGATTTCTTACTTATTCAATGCAGGTAACGGTAGGAGGAAAGCACTTGATGGCAAGCCAAAATCGACCAAAGGATCCTCTAAACAAGGTAATATTAAAACCATCTTTTCCAATTTTGGTTACATATTTTCCTTCTAATGTGTTGCGACTCTTCAGGACAAATATCGAAAAAACGTGGCTCAACATTGCGATGCACTCGAAATGCCTAGAAAGCAAAGAAATCATCCGACGTGGTGGAGAATTCGGTGATGAACCCGATGAACACTATGGTTAGTGAGGATGTATTTTTTTAGGCTAATATGGATGAGGGCCACGATGCTTTGGCCGAAAACCAAAATATGTCTGAAACTGAAGATATGGCCGAAACTGGTGACGCCTCAAACAATAGTGCGGATTCGGCCGATAGAGAAGGTTTTTCCGAAGAAGCTCAATCAGAAAGCGGCGATCAGGAGGTAAACCTCAATCTAGAGTTGTGTGCTTCTCTCTCAACTTGGTTATACGAATTGTGCTTGGCTAAAGACTTTTCCCTTTATCTTGATAGAGAGATGGCCGCATTGATCATTTTTTACCCCACTTGAGAACTCCATGATTGAGATTGACATGGATGTAAGCCTCCCACACTTCTTTCTTGGATTTCATTTCTTGCTTGTCTGAGATTATTGATTCTCTCTTTTCGCAGGACTTGGGTGAGAATCAGCTTCCTAATACATCAAGCATTGGCCAAAAACTCGCCATATCCAACAGCTTTTTCAAGGTTGTTGAAGACACTAACGTACTTGGTCGAGAAGTATTACTTAACCATCAATCATTAGTTCATGTAATATTTTTCATTCCTTCTTGGTGTCTATTGTTCCCAAAAAACCTAGAAGAAACAACTTGAAGCTTTATTATTTGTGCAGGTGGGAGAATCTCGAAGCAGTACCACTCTAGAATCGGCTCTTCTCAATCGAACTGAACCACATCCCCTTATGTTCGGAACACTCACTTGTCCTCCTAATAAAGGGATGTGTCAAAGTGAGCAAGCTATCGTTTGCGCTCCATCTTCGGCCGAACTTGTGGTGAGTGTCTTGGCAACTTCAAAGCTTGTTTGCCTTTATCCGAATTAAATCAAACTCGTGTCTTTCTTTGTAGGTGATCTTGATTTAGAGTTACTTCAATTCCTCGATACCCTAGACAACACTGCGAGCCCTGTACAAGAAAAACTTGAGACAAACGAAACCAAAAAAGCACTTGAGTCGATCAAACAGTTCTTGGGTTGTGATACGAGAGCTGTGACCGAGGCTAGTTTTCTTGCTTTGAAAGAGGCGGTCGAAGTATTTATTTCAGCCAACCATTTCTCTCAGGTAGAAGCTTATGAAGTCCATGCTCGTTTGGCTGTTGTAAATTTTAGCCTTTCTCCTTGTCTAGCAGCCCAACAAGAGTTTGAAGCCGGTGAAAAGTTGAGAAGTGAATATGATGACATTCGCTAGTCCGCTGATCTTGACCAACTCTATAAGTTGAAGACATCTTTGGATGAAGGGAGGTAAAAAGTGCTTGATCTAAAGAAGCAATTGGTCGAAGCTGAAGAACAAGTCAAAGTTACTTCGGCCGCGATCCGAAACATTATCCCCCCACATGATCTTACCAGGTATAACTCAATTTTGTCATCAGCCAAGTCATATAGCAAGAAGAGAGATATCTTGAAGCGTAAGGTCGATCAAGGTATGCAAGACCTAGAAAATGTTAAGGAAACCCTTCGGTTGCTCTTGCCCACTGATCTGTAGTCACTTTAGGATGTGATTTTCGGCTTGGCTTATAATTTGTAAATGGCTCTAGGACCATACCTCAGCCGGTTGACAAGTTTTGTAAGTCAAACTGACCTCTTTTGTATGACTCAAACACTAATTTTGCATATGTGATCGTTGAATACCCAGCCGTTATTTTGTCAATTGACTAGGCCTCTTTTGTCTTCACATGTTTCGACTAATACGCTTGTCATGCACTTTAGTTTTGAACTCAACCAAACCAACGTCTTAAATTCGGCTGAAACTCTTGTTCACTTCGGTCGAGATAATTTGTTCACTTCGGCCAAAAATAATTACTCCACTTCGGCCACCACAATTATGGTTGGTTCGGTTTATATCTCTTATTTAGCTTTGGCCAACGAAAGACTCAACATTTTAATCACCCAAATCAACAACTCGAGCTCGGCTGAAGTTCTTGTTTACTTCGGCCGAGATTACCTCAGTCGTCTCGCCTGACACTTCTTGTTTAACTCGGCCAAAATAATTACTTGACTTCGGCCAACACAATTATGGTTGGTTTGGCCGATACCTCTTATTTAGCTTTGGCCAACGAAAGACTCAACATTTTAGTCACCTAAATCAACAACTCGAGCTCGGCTGAAGCTCTTGTTTACTTCGGCCGAGGTTATCTCAGTCGTCTCCGCCAACACTTCTTGCTTAATCCGACCAAAATGAATTACTTGAATTCGGCCACAATAATTATAGTTGATTCAGCTGATACCTCTTATTTAGCTTTGGCCAAGGAAAGTAAAGGTAAATTCCAAAAAATGTGGGTAAAAGGGTGCAAAAAGACACTAAAATGTTGTTTACATAAAAACATCAAAATAACAAAGGCAGCCGAGTTTACAAATACAAATACTCGGCCGATGTTCTGTTGATCGTACAATACGATTCTTGCTCCCTCATCTCCCAGGTAGTGGGGTAATATTTCTTAAGGAATTGTCCATTGATAGGCATTGCATGTAGCTCTCCATCTTGATCCCTTAATTGATATGCACCTTTTCCTAACACTTGATCAATGATAAACTGGCCTTCCCATCTTGGCGACCTTTCCGAAACGTCTATCTTTAGTTCCGATAGGTAAAACGGCTTTCCAAACTAAATCTTCCTCAACAAATGACTTAGACTTAACTCGCTTGTTGTATGCACGAGCCACAGCCTTTTTCTGTGCTTTTAATCGGTTGTAAGCGTCCATTCGCTCTTGGTCAAGTTCTACAAGTTCTAGAATCATTGCCTGTGTGTAGTTGTCAGCCACCATTTCATTTTCAACAGGTAACATAGCATCGTGCCCATAGGTTAGTGCAAAAGGCGTTGTCCCTGTGGCTGTACGTTTGGACATCCGAAAGGCCCACAATGTCTCGGATAGCAGATTATGCCAATCTCTGGGATTATCTTAAACCATCTTCTTGAGTATATTTATAATGCCTTTATTGCTAGCTTCGGCCTGACCATTTGCTTGGGCATAGTAAGGTGTCGAGTGAGTTAACTTGATACCTAGACTATCTATGAGTTCATGCATTGCTTCGGCTATAAAAACCGAACCCCTGTCGGCTGTTATGGTTTCAGGTACCCCAAACCTGTGTACAATGTTTTCCTCCACAAACTTGATCACTGTTTGACTCTAAATAGTAACGTATGGTTTAGCCTCTACCCATTTAGTGAAATAATCAGTGACAACCAAAATCCAGACATATTGTTTTGATGAAGGTGGTCTAATGCTCCCTATAATGTCCATGGCCCAACCTCGAAACGGCCATGGTTTAACAATTGGATGGAGGACATCGGCCGGAACTCTTTGAATAGGTGAATGAATTTGACATTTCTTGCAGCTCTTTGAGAATTCAATGCAATCCTTTAGAATTGTCGGCCAGTAGAAGCCATGTCTTCGGATTAACCACCTCATTTTGATTCCAGCCTGTGTGCACCACATATCCCCTCATGGATATCTCTCATGACTTCCAAAGTCTCGTGCCCCCCTATACAAAGAAGGAGTAGATCATCGGAGCTTTTGCGGTATACTGCTTCTTTGTATATAACGAAATGTCCAGCCAAGTACCGAGTCTTCCGATCATGATTACCTTGAGGATTTTTATGGAACTTGACAATGGGAAGCCTCCAATCATCTGGCTCGGTGTTGATAACAAAAACAACCTCTGAGACGCCTTTCTCCTCTAAAGCCGGGAGGGTACGTTTGGCAATCTTGATGACTAGGGAGTCGTCTCCTTCGGGGATTCGTAACCCTGAGGCTAGTTGGGCCATCTCATTAGCCTCCATGTTCTATCCCCTTTGGAGGTGGGCGAAAGAGATTCTATCGAATGTGTTGGCGAGCTGATCAGCTAAGGCGTGATAAGATAAAAGTCCCCAACTTGTGCATTTGAACTCCTTATTCATTTGGTTTATGACCAATTGAGAGTCTCCAAACACTAGAACCCATCGTGCTCCCATTTCTTGTAGAATCTCTAACCCAACAATGAGAGCCTCATATTCTGCCTGATTGTTTATGCATGTAAAGTCTAATTGGAAATCAAACTGGAACTTTTGTCCTTTAGGTATTTCAACGACCACACCAGCTCCTGCTGAAAACTCAGTACTAGATCCATCAAAATACATTCAGCTCAAGTAATGCACAGCACACTCCTTGCCATTGTCGTTATCTTGCACTAGTAGGCTTCCTATGGAGTTATCCGATGCCGATATGTATAACTTCAAAGGTCTTCCACGTATTGGAGGTACCAAGACGGGTGGGTTTGATAAGTATTGCTTAAGTAGGTCGAATGCCGCCTGGTGCTCTGTCTTCCAAACAAACTCATCTTCGGCCTTGATTCTCAAAAGTGAAGAAAATGGCTGAATTTTGCTGGCTGAGTTAGAGATGAAACGTCTTAGAAAATTTACTTTCCCCAGGAATGATTGGAGTTCCTTCTTCGAGCTCGGAGCATGTGCATCCATAATCGCCTTGGCTTTGTTTTTGTCGATTTCAATTCCTTTTTTATGAACTACAAAGCCAAGGAACATACCGGTTGATACTCCAAAAAGGCATTTATCCGGGTTCATTTTTAGTTTGTGAGCTCGCATATGTATGAATGTCTGTCGAAGGTCGGCCAAATGATTTTGTTTCTTGGCCGACTTTACCACAATGTCATCAATGTAAACTTCGACTGTGTGGCCAATAAGGTCATGAAAGATCATATTCATGGCCCTTTGATAGGTTCCTCCGGCATTTTTGAGCCTAAATGGCGTGACGAGCCACTCAAATGTTCCTATTGCGCCTGGGCATCTGAACGCCGTTTTGTGAACATCTTCCTCGGCTTTAAAGATTTGGTTGTATCCAGCATGCTCGTCCATGAAAGAGAGGATTTCATGTTTGGCCGCGCCATCCACAAGAACGTCGGCCACGGGCATTGGGTATTCATCCTTTGGTGTGGCCAAGTTTAGATTTCGAAAATCAACACATATACGCATTTTGCCATTTTTTTTCCTTACTGGCACAATATTGGATAACCATTCAACAAACCTGGTCGTTCGAATAAAACTGGCCTTTAATAAACGTTCCATTTCTTCTTTAATTTCGGGCAAAACCTTGGCGGCACATCGCCGAGGGGTTGCTTATAAGGTTTACAATAGGGATTTATAGGCAATCTGTGTTCTACTATGCTTCTATCTAAACCTTGCATTTCATGGTAACTCCAGGCAAAACAATCTTGAAACTCAGTCAGCAAAGCCTTCAAATCTTCCTTATCTTGGGTGGCAGGAGCTTGCTGATCCAGACTATCCGAGGCTCCTCGGTGGTCCCTAAATTCAGTTCTTCTAGTGGGTCTTGAGTTTCAGTAAGGTCGTCTTCCAACTCGGCCGGTGCAGGGCCGATGTCTTCTAGCTTGAGATCATCTTCTGGTGCTCCTTCGGTAATAAATTCTAATAAATTTATGGCCGAATCACTCTGAAGAGAGTTTTCGGCCCAATGGGCCAGCAGTTTTCTCATTGTTGATTCAACCGCGGCCGACGTGTACCTTTCTCTAGGCTTCTATCCATGGATAATGGGATCAAACAAGTCCGCCAATGCTGGCTGCTCCGAGTCCTCGTGAACCTTCTCGGCGCTAAGGGCCAGTGCTCTTCGCATTGTTATCTTGGTGATTCGGCCAGTGCCATCTTCCCTCTGAATTTCTGAGCACCCAATTTCTTCGTCGTAGTATTGGGCATCAATTGCATTAGCCGAAGCTTTCAATGGTTGAGAGTCAGCTTCCACTACTTCCACAGTGTCTCCATTCCAAAAAACCAAAAGCTAATGCATGGACGAATGGATGCACATACTCATGCTTTTGTTGCTCACCGTGACTTCTAAAGGTAGAATTCCTTTGGTTTGCTTCTTGCCACTAGAGAAATCACGGATAGCGATCTCGGAGGATAAAATGTCTTTGTCGGTCTTCTTCAACTTTTCTGCGACCGAAAAAGGAATAACATTCACGGCTGCTCCACCATCTACCAACACTTTAGAGACCGGATATCCCTCAAAATGAGCCGTGATATACAATGGCCTAATATGCTTGGACATTGTTGGTGTTGGATTTGGAAAGTAGGCTTTGGCTAAATCTTGGACTGGAGCTTGCCATTCAACTTCTTCTCACACATCCCCTTCCATTCCATTCAATTGTTCTGGCTGAGCTTGAAACTCATACAGAAGTACATACACCATATCGATGGCTATACTTTCTTGATCTTCAGTCTGAGCTGACCGTACGACCTCAACCTCATTCCCACTCCACAAAACAAGAAGTTGGTGTACTGAAGATGGGATACAAGTATTCTGGTGGATCCAATCACGACCTAGTATGGCCGTGCATGAGTTTTCGATGGGAATGACAAAGAAACAAGTTGTTGAGCTTTTCCTCCCTACAGTTACCGTCAATGGTAAAGCCCCTCTGACTTCGGCCTCCTCCCCTGTATAGTCGTAGATAGAAATATCAGTTGGAACAAAATCATACCTGGCAAGGTGGAGTTGATGTATTATGGAGCAAGGAAGAATGTTGATAGCTGATCCCCCATCCACTAAAACCTTCGAAAATTGGTATCCACCTATGTAAGCATTAATGAGGATGGGGTCTTTGACTTGGGTCATGGACTCGCTTGGCCGAGAAAAACATATTCCGGCCGAATCTTTTCCCTTTTGCACCTGGTCAAACACATTCTTGGCTGACGGCCGAACGCTAATCATATTCACAATAAATTCACTCATATCCTGAGTCTCGGTCTCCCTAGCCGAAGGTTGTATACTTGCTTCGACCAAAACACTTATGGTGGCGTCCTACGGCGGATTAGAGGTTAGGACGTCATCAAAAACCTCACCATCATCGTTGTAGTCAGCATGTTCCTCATAATCCACTATGTCATAATAATCCCCAATATCTTCATCTAGTAGGTCATCACCTTCCTCTAATAGGCCCTCATCACCCTGGCCATCGGCTTCAAGATCCACATCATCTAAATGCTGGTCTTGTTTATTTGTGTTAGCGTCCTCTAACCAATTAGCCAGGTCTTGGTTTGATTGAGCTTGCTGACGGTTTTCTTCTTCCCGGACATGGTGGTCGAAACATTTCAATAACTCTCTTTCCTGAGTAGTCATCCCATACATATCGACCGCAGATTGGATCTTATGGAACTTCTTCAAATACTTTAGATCCCTGTCCGAGATCGGGATTTCCTCATTACCCACTTTGAGCTCTATGCCTTCTTGAACAGCATGGTAAGCAATTTTTAAACCAAGGCTAGAATCTAAGTCCAACAAAAGGGTCGCTGACTTTGGGCATTCAGCGATCATGTGTAATGTACCCATCTCCTTATTGGTTGGTCCGTACCACGCAAGAGCAGAATTTTTTCGGTGGTACTCCTTCATTTTCCTAAGTCCCTTAGCTGAAAAGGGTGGATTCAGGTCCTTGTAAAGCTTTACTAAAGGTTCTTCATCACCACTCGACTCAGAAATTTCTTTTTCTTCTTCCCCTGATGCCGGTGTACCTGATGAAGACGAGGGTGAACGCGGAGCATGGATAATTTCCCATCTTTCTTTATCCATCTTCTCTATGCATTCTTCAAATATGTGCGCAAGCCTTTGTTCCTCCATTGTTAGGCCGAACAATTCTTCGACTGAATGTACACTAAAGTATTTTCTCAAGTATTGTAAGTCACCATTCGAGATAGGAAGCGAATTATAATCAACCTATGCCTCCTGATCTTCCCTCCGAGCTTGATACTTGGCTCTCATACCTCTTCTCACATCAGGCGCCCCGAGTTCTTCGCGTTTGTTACATTTCATGCGGACCTCATTTAAAAGCTGATTTTCCTCCTTAGTTAACCCATACAAATTGATAGCCGAATGCAAAAGGTGATAGTTTCACATAGTTACGAGTCCTTCGGCTGTAAAGGGTGGATCTCGACTCCTATCCACTATAACCAATGGTTTTGGGTGAGGGGCCTTTGTGAAGTGAACTTTCAATACTCCATTTCTGCTTGAGTCAATTTCCATATCTGCAGTATTCTGAGTTGATTTATCCACAAGAGGATCGTTGCTCTTTCTTTCATATTTTCTAATCCTTCTTGGTGCTGTTTCATATCCTGACCTTTTAATGGGTCGTGGAGGTGAAGTTCTGGTTGTCTCGCTCAATCGGGCTTTCTTAGCTTCTGCTACTTGACTTTGTTGTCTTCTCAATTGTGTTTTCGTCATGAGGGCAATTGGTTGGTCCCTTGAAACACGGCCGTACCAACGGTTGTCAGAAACCAAATGAGGCTTGAAAGTCCTTAGTGGTCGGGGGTTTCCGTCACGGTCATAGCTATCATGGCTACAACCCTCGTCTCTTTGATATGTCCTTTTATCCCTCTCGTTTCTGTCGTAATATTCTTCATCATAAAATGGCCGATCAAAGTTTAGGCACCGCCTAACTGGCTCCCTTTCTGAAAATCTTCTGTCCAGTTTATCAAGATTATGGAACACACCCTTCGGACTTCCCTTTAGACTGTGTGGACCATATTTGTCCGATGCATTCGGGGTCAATGGTCGCTTTGTGGTAACCTGAGACCTGAATCTCTGTTTGTCCACCTTGGCCTTAACTACCTCGGCCAAGATAATTTCTTTGCCTCGAGGTTCTAGCCTGGAATGCACTTTTCATGTGTATCCCCTTTTTTGGCTCCTATTGGTGCACTCTCGGCCTTTTGAGCCGAATTAGAAGTTTTACCAACCTGCTTTGGCCTCTGGAGTTTTAAAACCCCTTCAAGCATGATTTCTTCCTGGCACCGAGTGCATAAAACAGCTACTTTTGGTGGCTTAAGCTTGATACTTCCAATAATGAGTCCTTCGGCCGTTGGTTGGGCCGATGATTAGAGCTTAACAGAAGTCTTGCTAGCATCTACCGCTTTGCCTGGAGCATCCCCATCCTTGGGGACTTTGACATACACCATGTTCACTTGAGCTTCGGGAAATGGGTTGGTGTCAACCTTCATTGCTGGCTTACTTTCAGGGAACTTGAGAGTTCCTGTGTCAATGAGATCCTGTATCATATCACGGAAAATAACACAATTGTTAGTTGCATGCTTCCATGAATTATGATACTTGCAAAAGGTTTTCCCCTTGATCTCTTCGGCCTTGGGGAGTAAATGGGCGAAAGAAAGTTGAACCATCTTCTCAGCCAAGAGTTGATCAAAGATCAAATCGGCCTTAGCTATATTGAAAGTGTAAGTGCGTGCATTAGTTTTTGTCGTGTTTGTGCTTTGGGTTGGTAGTGGTTTGGTTTGCTTTGGGTTAACCCGTTCCAAAGCTTTGCACACATGGGGCGCTTAATCACCATTTCAGCCGAATCCACTTCAACCGAGTCTTTGTTTAAATCCATTCCAAACCGGTCGACTGCATTAATGGCCTGATTCTTGTAATATGTACCCTTTGATGCTGCCCACTTTTGAGTTCCTCCCTTAAGATGCCATCATACCGGTCGATTCTTGTCTTGAGCTCGAATAGATCATTGAAGGTTACACCTTCAAAATGTTCTCTGAATTTGAAGCTCAAACCAGCTACCGCCATGTCTACGAACTCTGATTCAGGCAGTCTTATTCGACATCGCGCTCTAGCTAATTTGAAGCGGCTTAAGTATTCTTGTGCAGTCTCATGACTCATCTGCGATGTCTTGGCTAGGTCAGCCAACCTAATCTTTTGTTGCGCTCGATAATATTGGTCATGGAAAGCTCGTTCCATTTCCCTCCAAATATTGACTGAGTTGGGTGGTAGATTGATGAACCAAGTAAAGGCTGGTCCCGTGAGGGAGTGGACGAATAGCCTTAGCTTGTTGTCATCAGAGCTAGCCTCTCTGCACTGGGCCGTGAATCGGCCAATGTGTTCTACAGTGGATTGATATGCATCTCCAGAGAACAATGTGAATTAGGGAATGCGATATCCTGCTGGGTACGGGATGGCATCAATATATGCAGGATACGGTTTAGCATAACTTGGTTTCTCCACCCGTCTTGGTAAGACTCCCATAAGATCTTCAACTAAATTTTGAAACTCATTGAGCCGAACCGGTCGGTCTTGACCTCCTCCTTGATGATTGTTTTGCTGATGGTTTTAAGCCACATTGTTGTTTACTTGGTTCGGCTGAGGAATAAATCCTTGACTGAATCCCATTTCATGTGGCATGCCATAAAGAGGATATTGCATCCTTGGTTGCTGGTGCATATTTGGCATACTTGGCTGCTGCTGCATATTCACCTGGTTTGCACCAGCCATTATAACCTGGTTGGGTTGGATTTGAGCCTGCATGTTATGCTGGTGTCCCACGATTTCGTGCGCTCCATTATTCCCGTTAGCCAACAATTTTTGGTGGATGAGGAGCAGGGTGTTATTGAGATTTCCCATTTGTGTACTAGTGTTATTGTTGATGCTTGCTGCCAGTTCTCCACCCAAACCATCTACTGAGAGCCTTAACTCATGGACAGTCCTCCTACACTCGTCAGCCATCATTCGAGCTATCTCATCAGCCGAAGGGTTGAAATTTGGATAAATCCCCCATTGATTTTGTCCAGACTGTGATAAGTTTTGATGTGAAAGAACCATTTGTCTAGAAGACATTCCAAATGGTGTCACAGACGTAGATTCAGTCTGAATGCTTGGTACGATCATGGCCATACTTGGCATTCCCATGGTTGAGGTATTGGTAGCCCCTAGGACGGCTTGGGTTACGGCCGTAGTTCCATGACCAGTCGTGATCATAGATGTGACTGGGGTTGAGGTACGTGGTGGTGTCATACTACCTGACATTCCTGATCCACTACTCATAGCTGAAGTTGTTCTTGTATATTTTCGCTTTGGACACTCGGCATAGGTATGGCCGACTTCGTTGCACTTAAGACAAGTACTTCCCCGGTATACTAAATATGGATTAGAGTGCATCCAAAAATGACGCCTTAGTGTTTTGGGTCCCACTGGGCATGCCAAAAGATGTTTGCCTCAAAATCGTCTCGGCCGAAATGAGGGCCGAGGGACTTGTGGTTGAATCGTCCTTCTGAAATTGTGCGGGCGTGCCAACTCGCGGCCTATTGGCCGAGCGAGGTTTAGATCTGATTTACGCTTGATCTGACTTCTTGCAAGTGACTGTGGGTCGAGGAAGGAACCATCTCGGCTGCTGGGTTCTCTTGCCTTTGTTGCAAGGACTTTTGGCGTCTTCACCGATGTTGCTTCTCTTTTTGATTTTTTGATATAGGTTGCAGAAAGTAAAGTGCGGAAAGCAAAAGAGCAAGAATCTAAATGCGAATTAATTAGATTGCATGAAATTTAAAGAGAATGAAGAGTAAATTGCAAGAAAGATACAGTGCGGAAGGTAAAGAAAGCGATAAAAATTAAAGTAGGCTAGAAAAAGAATGAAAAGATTGATATTGTAGAGAATTTGATTTATTGATTTTGAGTTGTGTTGGTCGGGGACCTTTTACAATGAGCTAAATGCCTCCTATTTATAGTACTACAAACATAACATGTAGGAAAGAAAATACAATTAGGCGTAATAAATTCCTTAATTGCACCATAACGGCATTCTTCTTGCGGCGCTATTATAATTGATTTGATCTTAAGTACGCAATATTTTATCTAATGCCTTCAACCTCAATTAAATTTCGGCATTAATTATTCCAAAGAATAATTATCGCCGTTATTTCCTTCCCTTCTCATTTCTTCTCTAAAAATTAATATATAATAAAATCTCATAAATATGAAATGTTATTAAGTATCAACAATAAAAGCACCATATTTTCCTCACATATCGGCCAAAGATTTAAGAGCCGATTTACCAAAATCGGGTATAAACATAGCCCCCCCCCCCCCCCCCCCCCCCCAAATTTCCTTGAGCCTCGGCAAATGTCGCCGAGTGGTTAAGGAAATGTTTGCGAATTAAACTTCAGAATACGCTGTCATACATAAAGACTTATGATAGAAAGATCACCTCTTGTTGCATCTATAAAAGCCGTGGCCGATTAAAAGCATCTAACCAAAAAAATAAATTTGGTCTTCACGGCCTTACACCTTCACTGATGATTTGGTGATGTAATTGGTCAATATAGAATCTGGAATACATCTTTCTTTCTTGCTCATTTAAAACAAATGGCCCTTTAATTTAATTGCTAGACCAAACAACCACCCAAACTTACATCTCATGACCAACAGTAACTTACTAGCAACTTTAATGAAGCTCCTTGCCAGAACATTGAAGCACTCGGCCAAAATGGGTCTGATAACTATTATTACTTATATGTATGGGTTAAAACACAAGCATTCTTTCCAAGCACACTTTCTTGCCTCTTTCCAGTGTCATCTTTTTTTTTTTCTTTTACAGATTCTAAAGAAAAAAAAAATTATTATGGCCGTTATGGAGGTGGCCAACGATGCTTTATCGCAAACTTGGAAACTTCTTTGTTTTCGGCCTTTGGTTCAAGCCTTTGGAGGGTGTGAAGCATTAAACTTAAACCCCATATAGTAGATTCTTGTTCTCTGGCTATTATGTAGGCCAAATTTTCAAGCTCTACATATGTACTTGAATTACCAACTTCGGCTTCTATTTCAAATTTAGCCGATTGTGATTTTTCTAGGTCGGCTTTATTTTTGACAACCATGTCAAAGTGTACAACCTCCTCACTTAAATAATCAACCTCTTGATGGTGCCTTAGCCCTCTGAGTAGATCAAAGCCATGAATTGGCTCGTCTTCTTCATATATATCATCAAAAGGCTCAATATCGAGATCAAATTTGGGCTTACCATCTAGAGGAAAATCAACCTCCTTGTCAAAACTGCAACCATATTGAGGTTGTGTTTTGAGAGTTTGTAAATTCCATGCGGCGTGGCTATTGAAGTCAACAAAACTTTTGTACGCAGCATAGCTATATCTCTGGTTAACACCATATATTGAACTTGAGCAGTTTTGATTCGGCTCGCATAAACTCATTTGTGAAAACACCTAATATATTAGTGTCCCACTGGGCGTGCCAAAAGATGTTTGCCTCAAAATCGTCTCGCCCGAAATGAGGGCTGAGAGACTTGTGGTTGAATAGTCCTTCTGAAATTGCGCGGGCGTGCCAACTCGCTGCCTATTGGCCAAGCGAGGTTTAGATCTGATTTGCGCTTGTATCTGACTGCTTTCAAGTGATTGCAGGCCGAAGAAGGAACCCTCTCGGCTGTTAGGTTCTGATGCCTCTGTTGCAAGGACTTCGGTTAAGCGTCAATCCTGACCGGGATCTTCGATCACGTTCACTTCTTGGGTAAACTCAAAGGTTCGGGTAACAAGCGAGAGATCTATCGGGTGAAGGTACTCGCAAATCACGGTGAAGACGAAGGTGAAGTGGACTCGGTTGTCAAAGCGTTGTGAGATGATATGTGTGTGAATAGCGAATCGGATCGATCCAATCCGGACTGGCCGAAAGAGATCAATGGACGAAAGCTCTATGTTATGAACTACTCCTAAGTGCGAAAAGTAAAGTGCATATAAAATAAATGAACAAGAAAGTAAGGTGCTTGAATGTAAAGTACTGAATTGAAATAAGAAAAACTAGAAATGGAGTTGAAGTAGGATTCTCCTTCCTTCTAGGATTGATTCGTCTCATAAAATCCTGACTTCGCTGATATCTGAAATATTCACAATCGAAATCCATAATTGATTTGAAGTCCTTCCTTGAGAGGATTCCTTTCTTGAATGAACTCTTCGGCAAACGTTACTACTTGGGTTCGGCCGAACTACCCCACTCTGCCTCGCAGCCCAATTGTATAGTTACTGATGTGGACTCGGGCCGTCTAACTTTATGTCTATGAGATCCGTTTTTCTCCATATTTTGGGTCAATTGACCCAAAATCTCAAACCTCCATCGGTGGATCCATCTCAACCATACATCTCGAAAACTTCTAATCTCGGCCGAATAGCCAAACACTACTTTTATTCCGGTCGAATGACTCAATGCCTCCCTGATCAACCCTCAAACCAACACACATGGGAGTTACTAAAATCAGGTCCAAACAGTATAAGCGTTAAAGTTCACTCTTTACCACCCATTTGACACTTAAACCTTTGGTTTTCATCTCCTGGGTTTCAATATTAAACCCACCTCAAGTTTCTCCAATTCCTCACATTCACTCAAAGCACTCTGTTTTCATTCTCTGTTTTCAGTACTCTGCTTTCAAGTACTTCCCTTTCCACTGTTTTACCAAAATGGCCAAATTTCTGAGCATTTTCACAATGAGGAATTTGCTAGCGCTCAATCGGAGCTTGATTATGAGGGTATTTTTCGATGGTGAGAAGTAGGGCTTCTTCTTTGTGGAGCAGAGAGGTCTATCAATGGATGTAGACCAGGAAGATCACACAACCCAAAGGACCCTGGTTTCTATAAGGAGACAAACAAATGACAGAAATTGCAAGTGGTGCCCTCCAACAACTGGTTTCTACAAACTAAATACAGATGTAGCAAGTAAAAGGAGTGGCTTTGGGATGGTGATTAGGAATGAATTGGGAGAATTGATGGGTGCTTATTGAACGTCAATTGCTAGTCTTCTTGCCCCTCCTACAACCCAACTGCAAGCATTAAAAGCCGGCATTGGTTTTGCTCTTGATATGAATTTATTCCTTCTGGAAATTGTAGTTGATAGTACCTAGATCGGTTAACTCACGTACCACTAGCTAGGCAGAAGAAGGAGCCTTAATGCACACGGTTGGTACCATCTCAGTTCGTTCCCAGCCTAGCTAGGGAATGCTATATAGTTGCACATCAAATAGCAGAACACATTGTAAAAGAGAATTCTACTCTCTTGTATTGAAGTTTGGCCATGGCTTATGGAATTAATGATACCTCTGTTCATGCATGTGCCTATTTGGATGATATCAAATAGTAAATTGGAGATACATAGCTTTCCATTTTTCATATCATTCCGACTCCGGTTAACTCTATAACACTAGAGCATGAATTAAAGAACATATCCTGTCTATAGAACATATTGGTGTACATGGTTTGTGCTTGATGAGTTCTCTCTTTCACAATCTTCTCTCATTTCAAATTCTTAAAGATTGGGCCTGTCTTAATGCAATGATAGTTGTGCATTTTCATAGCGAGCTAAAAATATAGTATATTGTTGTAGTATAAATGTATAAATACTATGTATGTCTATATCATGTAAACAAATACGTAAAGTATTTAGATAGGTGCTGCACAGAGTGCTGTTGAGGATCTGTGCCAGAGTGCTGTTGAGGATCTGGCCACCGGAAGCAGAAAACCCGAACCGACCACCGGAAGCAGAAAACCCGAACCGGACCGTTGCCAGAGTGCTGTTGAGGATCTGCCGAGGTGCTGCACAGCAGCTGCCGAGTCCTGCCGAGACCCCTGCACACCAGCTGCTGACACATCTGTCGACAGATTTGCGGGGCGATTTTCCGACAACTTTTCCGGCGACTTTTCGACACTTTTCAGATGACTTTTCCGGCGATTTTTCAGACGATTTTTCTCGACTTTTTCCAACGATCCTTCCGATCACCTCCGATAATTTTTCCGGTCAAAATTTTCGGCAACACTATTTCAAGGTATTCTTTACTAAAAGTTCCCGTTTTTTGAGTTTTTATTTATTTTCTCTCCTTTTTCCTTTTTCTCGGGAACTTACAATCAAAAAGCGGAATTATAGAAATTCACGCCAAACGAACTAAGAGCGTTCGTAATCAATGAATTAAGAGTGTTCACAATGATTCTTAGAAATTGATTTCTTGGTAGCATAGCTCGGAAATCTTATTATTTTTCGTGGAAGGTTTAACTCCGAAACTAATATTTTCTTCTTATCTTCAAGGATGTCGAATGAACCTAGACTCGATTTTCAAATTCTTGACTCAACAGGTTCGGATTACCATAGCTGGAAAACTAACGTTGAGAACCATCTCACATCGAAGGGACTATTGCCCATCATCCATGCACCAGACCCGGCCCTTGTGTTCCCTCGAACACCCAAGAGGCATGCACAAGCAATCATCTTGATGCGACGTCATATGGACAAAGCACTCACACTAGAGTACATGTCCATCAAAGATGCAAAAGATTTATGGGAGGCGCTACAAGAGCGCTTTAACAATATCCAATATTCTCTCCTCCCTGACTTGAAGGTGCAATGGAACGATGTACGCTTCTCAGACTTCAAGTCTATTGCTGAGTACAATTCAGAAGCTCTTCATCTCAAGTCCATGTTGAGGTTCTGTCAAAAACTCCTCACAGAAGAAGAGCTAATAGAGAAAACTCTCTCCACCTTCCCCGTTGCAGCAATCTTGCTATCAAAGCAGTATCACACTGAAGTAAATGCTGGATGAATTACGAGGTTCAATGAGCTCATAAATATTTTGTCGGTAGCCGAAAAGCACGACAACATTCTCGTAAAGAATTATAATTCAAGACCCATTGGAACCAAGAGCGTTCGTGAGGCAAATTATAATGCACCCAAGAGAGGGCACAAGGAGCGGTACCCCAGCAATAGGGGACATGTGTACCCTAATAATAAGGGACATGAAGGACGATTAGGTCCATATAACCGCCCCAATAAAGAAGGAAACCGCAACTTTAGAGCGGGCACACGTGATGGCAACTCCACACGTGGATGAGGGAGATATGGCAACACCAGCCGTGGAAATAGCACTATGAGCCGTGGAGGTCGCACCATGCGCAGTGGTAGTAGCAGCAACCCTCCTAAGGAATATCCACAACCTGCACAACCTGCAAAACCTGCAAAACCTGCACCTCAAATGAAGGGAGGGAACCACAATGACATGTGATATAGATGTGGAGCAATCGAGCATTGGTTTAAATAATGCCATGCAAGTACCCAATTAGCTGCACGCTACAAGGAGTACAGGAAAGCAAGAGAGCAAGAGGCTAACCTTGGCGAAGATGAAAATAGTGAAGATGTCAATCTCACCGTTGAGGACTTCAAAGCTGTAGATGAAGAGCACGAGGATGCCACAGACTTTGATTAGAATAATCCTCTTTCTATTTTCCAAGAATGGCAAATGTGCCTTAGTTAATAAATAACAATTGCATTAAACTCCTTCTTATGTGGCGTACCCAATGAAGTATGATGTCTAGGAAAGCAATTGAGATCGGGGTATTTAAGCGAGCCTCGCTCCACCAACATCTCTCTACTTTCCTGGTCATATTTCATTGGAATTACTAAACGGATTGAGTGATAACAATTTATCTAAAGTTTGATATTTGGAATAGACTTATGAATAACTTTGATGTAATCATTGGCTATTTTCCCTATTAATAAAGTATCGCATTCAATGTCATGGACATGTGTTAATATTCCGAACTTTGTCCCTTTCAATATGTTTTCCGGAGAATTGGAATGCCTTCTTGATAGTGGCACCACACATACTATATTGCGACATAGGCAATTATTTTTATGGATGACACCTAGTCGATCCTCAATAACTACGATGGCAGGACCATCACAATTGATTCATGGTCGAGGACCAGCTCAATTTTTGTTACCAAATGGCACAAATGTTAATGTCACCGAAGTTCTATATGCTCCAAGGGCCGGAAGGACACTATTAAGCTTTAAAGACATAAGAGCCAATGATTTTCATGTGGAAACACATTGTGAGAATGGACAAGAGTTCCTTTGCATCACCTCTAAAAACTACGGAAATACACGAGTTTTAGAGAAACTTATGTGTCGCTCTAGTGGATTGTACGCAACCACTATTAGAGTCATTGAATCCAACTATGTCATGAATGACAATTTATGAGATACTGACACATACAAGCTTTGCCATGACCGTTTGGGACATCCAGGTCGTGACATGATGCTCCGTATATTAAAAACTTCACACGGACATCCATTCTTCAAAATGAAAAGAAGTACGAACCAAACATTGGTCCAAAGAGTTACTTCTAAAGCATATCATTCGTTTTGCAAAGCTTGCTCTTAAGTAAAGGTAGGATCAAGACCATCCTATGCAAAGGACACTAAAGAAAATATACCATTCTTACAAAGAATACAAGGTGATATTTTTGGACCTATCCAACCAACCTGCGGACTATTTAGATATTTTATGGTGTTGGTTGATACATCGACACGTTTGTCACATGTCATGCTCTTATCCACAAGAAATGCTGCATTTGCTAAACTCCTAGCATAAATCATTAAATTAAGGGCTCACCACCCTGATCATCCTATTAAGTCAATTTGTCTTGACAATGCTGGAGAATTTACATCAAGAACCTTTGATGATTATTGCATGTCCATTGGGATATAGGTCGAACACCCTGTCCCTCATGTACACACCCAAAATGGACTCGCAGAAACTGCCATTAAAAGACTTCAAATGGTTGCCAGGGCATTGGTTATGCGCACCAATCTCCCTATTTCTGCTTGGGGCTATGCAATATTACATGCAGCTGTGCTTATTCGTCTGAGACCCGCTGCCACCCAACCCTTTTCTGCGTCCCAAATGGTGACTGGGTATGAGCCTAATGTCTCACACTTACGCATATTTGGGTGTGCAGTCTATGTGCCAATTGCGCCGCCACAGCATACCAAAATGGGTCCTCAAAGACGCTTAGGCCTTTATGTTGGATATGATACTCCAAGCATTATCCGCTACATAGAACCCTTGACAGGTGATCTATTTACCGCTAGATTTGCGGATTGTCACTTTGATGAGACAGTCTTCCCGTCATTAGGGGCAGACAAGAACATTAATGTTCAACAGCAAAGACAGGAATTGTCATGGTCTGTCCCCACTTTGTCTCATCTTGATCCCCGAACCACACAGTCTGAAATAGAAGTGCGGAGGATTCTCGATCTTCAGAACGTAGCAGAATCAATGCCTGATGCGTTTTCTAATATCGCTTAAGTGACAAGATCACACATACCTACTGCAAACGTACCTGCAAGGATTGATGTTCCTAAAACTAAAGGACATGACAGCCCCTCTATGGGTGATGCAGTGGCTAGACCCATGGCTCCTGCCCGAAAGCGCGGGAGGCCTATAAGTTCGATGGATTCTCGCCCAAGAAAGAAAGAGAGCTTGACAGAAAATAATCCATTAATCATCGATACAAATAATCCATTTCATGAAAAAATTCCGGATTATGGTTATGTCCAAGAGACATCATTGGAGGACGCTCCAATAGTAGAACCAATTCCAGAGAATAGAGAGATCTCCATGAATTACACTAGTATACATGTAATTATGGACAGAAATTCTATGGCTATTGATGATGCGTTTGCATATCATATTGCAAAAGGAATTATAGAATACGATGATATCGAACCTCGCTCCATTGAAGAATGTCAACGAAGAGCAGATTGGTCCAAATGGAAAAATGCGATCCAGACTGAATTGGATTCACTAAGAAAGAGACAGGTATTTGGGTCTATAACACTGACACCGCCAAATATAAAACCTGTTGGCCATAAATGGGTCTTTGTTAGAAAGCGTAATGAGAAAAATGAGGTTGTTAGATACAAAGCCCGCCTTGTGGCGCAAGGTTTCTCACAACGCCCTGGAATCGACTACGAGGAGACATATTCCCTTGTAATGGACGTTATAACGTTCCGCTACTTTGTCAGTTTGGTAGTTTCCGAAAAACTTGACATGCAGCTCATGGATGTGGTTACAGCATATCTCTATGGGGATCTAGATTCAGAGATATATATGAAGGTTCCAGATGGACTTCAATTACCCAAATCAAGTGGCTCTAAACCATGGAGCCCGTTTTCAGTAAAATTAAGACGCTCACTATATGGATTGAAACAATCCGGACGGATATGGTATAGCCATCTAAGTGACTACTTGATTGGGAAGGGATATGTTAACAATGAAATATGCCCTTGCGTGTTCATTAAGAGAACAAGATCCGGATTTGCAATTGTAGCAGTTTATGTCGATGACATGAACCAAATTGGAACTCTAGATGAGTTAAAATAAACTGCTACATATTTGAAATCTGAATTTGAGATGAAAGATCTCGGGAAAACACAGTTTTGTCTCGGAATAGAACTCGAGCACCGTAATGATGGGATTATAATCCATCAGTCAGCATATACTCAAAAGTTACTAAGGCGCTTTAATGAAGATAAAGCAAAGCCTGTGAGTACTCCCATGATCAACCGTAGTCTTGAGCCCATGAAAGATCCGTTTCGTCCAAGGGATGAGGACGAAGATTTATTAGAAGCTGAAATATCATACCTAAGTGCGATAGGCGCATTATTGTATTTAGCTCAATGCACAAGACCGGATATCTCATTTGCAGTAAACTTGTTAGCTCGACCTAGTTCTGCGCCAGCACACCGCCATTGGATTGGTATAAAGACAATCCTTCTATACCTAAAAGGTACGATCGATATGGGCTTGTTCTATCCCTACAGAGAGAAAAGAAATGTGAACGCCGACAACACTATCCATAGTGACCGACGTTCTCCTCCTCCCCTCCATCAAAATGATAATGATGTTCTGACGGGTGTTGCTGATGCAGGGTATCTCTCTGACCCTCATAAAGGTCGCTCCCAAACAGGTTATGTCTTTACCATGGGAAGCACCGCGATATCTTGGAGATCTACAAAACAGACTCTTGTTGCTACTTCCTCAAATCATGCAAAGATTATTGCACTACATGAAGCCGTGCGTGAGTGAATATGGCTAAGGTCTAAAAATAGACACATTCGAGGAACTTGTGGTTTGAAATTTACCAGAAATGAACCTACATGCATTTATGAGAATAATGCAGCTTGTATTGAGCAAATGAAATTAGGTTTCATCAAAGGCGACAATACCAAGCATATATCGCCGAAATTCTTCTACAATCAACAACAACAAACACTTCTAAATATTGAAGTAAATCAAATCCGATCAGAAGATAATGTAGCTAACTTATTTACTAAGTCACTACCAAAATCCTCTTTCGGGAAACATGTAAGGAGCATCGGATTGAGGAGGATATCCGAACTCCCACGATCTTCAAGGGGAGTCTAAATCAGGGGGAGTATCCAGAAACATACTTCACACTCAACGTGCGTTGTGCTCTTTTTCCCTTTCGACCAAGATTGTTTTTCCCACAGGATTTTATTACTTGGTAAGGTTTTTAACGAGGCAACTTCGAAGCGCACCACCAACACAAATACTATTGAACATGAAATATCCAAGGGGGAGTGTTGTAGTATAAATGTATAAATACTTGTATGTCTATATCATATAAACAAATACGTAAAGTATTTAGATAGGTACTTGAGTGTATAATAATAGGTACTTGAGTGTATGAAGACTTATGTAACATGCTTTACCAAAGGGCAACAAGCATGGCAGAAAATCATCATCAAGATGGTTATCATTTTGATTTTCTCTTTGAGCTTTCATACTTCAAATGTATTCCTATAAATACCCCTTTGTATGAGATGAATAAACTCACTTGAAATCTCCATTCTCTCTGAAATATTACTCTCTTTTTCTGTGTGTCAATTCCTCTTGTTCTTAAACATATACCACATATTAGCATGTTACAACTATATTAAAGTTGCATTCTACTGGAAGTATAAGAGCAGGAAAATGAATCTTCATATTTTGCTGGCTATCTCCCATGTCTAAGATTTGCAGCCCTACGCTTGTTCTTGATAATCTCTTTGCAGTCATATCCCGTGATGACCAACTACCTCAAGATGGGCTACAAGTGCCAAAAACTTCACTGAAGAAGGCACGTACATCGAGTTCGTCTCCTCTCTGAACAATCCTGATGGTTTTGTTTGACACTCTACGGTGAATCAAAGTGGAGGCATACTACTGGCCATTTCCTCACCTGCAGATCATGATCTGACATATATACCTAACCACAGAATAGATGACTTAAAAAGGCAATGTCATTTCTGCTACTTGTATTTCTTTTTATTTTTCTGCCGGTGTTTAGTTTTTAAAAAAGTGGGTAAAATATTAACTTGAAACTGTAAAATGACGATTTACTAGTTAGCTTGTAGAAACTCAGGTCCATAGTATTCCATATATAATCGTATATTATAGATGTGTGATTCGCATGTAAAGATATGTAGAACTGGCACATACAAAATATGTGAGAATGCTCGCATAAATCTTATGATATTTGTAAAAAATTTAAAATCAACTGGCCTCAGTTCAACTCATGTCTCTTCTAATTGCAGATCGTCATATGGTACACAGTTACACACACACATACGCACACCCCTCTGCAAGAATTATTAAAATTGGAGGCAATGTTGTTGTGATAATGAATGCTTACTAGGAAAAATAACTAACAAATATACCAAACTTCTTTTCATGGAATAGAATCAATCACTTGAAAAAATTGACTACAAATATGAAAGCAACTATAAGAAGCAAAGAAGTTTTACCCTCGGCTGAAAAAGGAGAGCTATGACAGCTCCTAAGAGTGCCTCCGGCAACTCTTCCCATGTCTCCTCCCATTGGGATCGGTAATAGCCACCCTTCGATTTTTTCCATGCCATCCATTTCTATCGATAGTGATGTTACAATACTGCTTTTGGGGTATGTGCTCGAGATTAGAGGTGTGTAAGCAATTCTGCATTTGAGTTCCAATGAAGAGAGAAGAAAATTGGTAACCATGAGCAAAGCGCTTATGGAAATAAGGGATACATAATGTACTGAAGGTTCAGTGCTCTTTATATAAACTAGGACGGCAAAACCGATGGTAAGACTAGAGTTTGTTGAACTAGAGACAAACTTTTCACTAATTTCAAGCGACCTTTCCAGAAAATGCATGCATCAGTTTTCATTACTAATAGCTAGCAAACAATGATATCAAAGTTTTGTTGAACAACAAATAAGGTTTTCACATTTTTCAGAGGAATGTTAGAGGAAACGCATGCTTAATTTACGGAAAAACACTAAAAGCCATTCAAATGGGGAGAATATTTCACAAAATTTCACGCAAAACGTTAGCAAAACTGATGTATAAGTCACAAAAAGTTGATAAATAGCGACACTCTAGGTTGTTTAACTGAAGACCAACTTCATTAAATTCATGCGAGTTTCAGAAAAAAAAAAAGACCAAAAAATTGGTAACTATGAGCAAAGAGCTTATATATGGAAACAAGCGATACTTAATGTACTGAAAGTTGAGTAATATTTATATAAACCAGGACGGCAAAACCGATAGAAAGAAACTCTACTAGGGACAAGCTTTTTACTAATTTCAAGCGACCTTCCCAGAAAATGCATGCATCTGTTTTCATAATAAATAGCTAGCAATTAATAATAGCTACATTGAAGTTTATTGAACTACAGATAAGATTTTCACAATTTTGAGAGGAGCGTTAAGGAAACGCATGGTTATTTTATGGAAAAACACTAAAGTCTATTCGACTAGAGAGAATTTTTCACAAAATTTCACTCAAACGTAGAAGAGCTGATGCATATATCAGAAAAAAGTTAATAGATAGCGACACTATGGTTTGTTTAACTATAGACGGACTTCAGTAAATTCACGTGAGTGTCAAAAGAAGCTCATTTATAAGTTATGAAAATAAATAGTTAGAAACATTACAAGTTGTTAGACTACTTATAAGTTTCACTAAATTTACGGAAAACTCATATTTAAGTTATAAAAAGTAATAGTTAGAGGACATTATAGTTTGTTTACACTAGTGATATTTACGTAAATTCACATGATTGTAAGAAGAACTCATCTAAGTTGAGAAATAAACGTTATATGTTGAACCACAAATAAACTTCATTAAAGTCAAGAGAGCGTCAAAAAGAGGACAAAATAGTTTGTTTACAGTAGTGAATCCTTAAATTTGCATGGGTGTTAAAGGAACTCATTTAAGTTTAAGAAATAGATAGCTAGAAACGTTAGAAGGGTTAAACTACTAATAATTAAGCTTCACTAAATTCAAGGGAGTTCAAAGAAACATGGATATGTTAAAAAAGTTATGAGCTAGGGGCACTACATACTAGTTTGTTTAACCACAAGCAAAATTTCATTAAACTCACGCGAATTTTATAAGAAACTAATTTATAAGTTACAAAATTTAATCATCACTACTCTATAGTATGTACTAATAACATATGAACTTTCACTAAATTCAAGCAAAGTGTTAGGCAAAACTTATTTATAAGTTATTAAAGTAATTTTTTTATTTTTTAAGCTAGCAATGATTAGAAGGTATTAGCTCATCTGCAACAATCTGAGAGGGGGAACATGTACCAACACAACCTCGAAGGGACCACTATATTCCGGAGTCACTACCCCTCCCTTACTATAATTTTATTGATAAAAAATTAAAATAATACTAGGGATGACAAGCGAGGGACTAGGCCAAAACCACGCAAACAAACAGAGAGTTACAAAAGAAACCAACAAAAGAAAAGTACAAGGAGGAACTCAAAGTAATGAGCCCAAAATAATACAAAACTAAGATGATCTATAGAGAACTCTTGCGGATAAATCATGAACAACCAAGTATTTGATAAAAGATGGGATGTTAATTAAGCCACCAAATCGCCCCCTCATTGGATACATCATAGTTTGCAAGTTTGTCGGCAACTGCATTACCTTCCCTATAGATATGAGAAACACGGAAATTGAGTTGATGAGCCTGATGAAGACGACCTAACCATTGGTTACAGAGCCTCCAAGGAATTACATTTAGAGAGTGAAAAAAATTCACCACGAGCATGGAGCCAGTTTCTAACCATATGTGAGTCCAATTCCTCACCCATGCCATACAGATTGCTTCAATTATAGTCAAAATCTCAGCATCAATTGCACTGGGCGCATTAGCTTTAAAAGAAAAGGCACCAATAAATTGACCATTAGCATATCTGAAAATACCTCCAGAACCACCCGAACTCGGGTTTTTAAGCAACCCCACAATTTGTTAAACTACATAAAACTTTCACTGAATTCATCAAAGATATATAAGTAGACTGAATCATATTACTCAAATTTGGTATGTACAGTACAACAGCTACGAACTCTTTACATACCATTAAGAAACCAAGAAATACATTACAATGCTGTGTTGGGATTTCTACCTGAAGAAGATGACAATGAGAGTTGAGTATAGTACCATAACCATTGCCCATAAGACCAGAATTAGGTATATGGATGAAGTTCTCTTCTACAACAGTGATGATCCATGTACGCACCAACTCTAGAACTTTCTCTTAAAAAAAAAAAAATTGTATGAGACCATGATTTTCCACAAAAAAGAAGTGTGGATTGTACACTGTTTTTTGGCTAAAATCGCATATTCTCACCAAAATCTTTCCACCCCTAACTCATGATTTCTAAGTAATTCTAGAACTAGCTGAACTAAGAAATATCGACCTGAGTTTTATTATTAATTTATTTTTTTTATTTTTTTAAGGTTGGAAAGCTGAAAAAATCATTTAAAAAAACCAGTTCAACATTTTTGCGGTCCATCACTTGAAGCAACTCCTAAAACTCATGTTTTACCAAAGATGAGGTTTTGACATAAGAGAATTTCAAAAAAAAATAGTGTTGACAAGGTTTGACATGTCACGACATGCAACGAATGCTAGAATATGTTAAGACCACTTTTATTCATTTTGGGTCAAAAAAAATGCAACCCATTAAATAGCGACACGGGCACTACATATTTTGTCATGATTGAGTAGGAAAAGTTCTCGTAGAACACATGCATGTGTCTAACCAAATTCATTCAACTATTCTAGATTTAGATTGCAAATGAAAAATATAAATGCATACTATGACTTTGAAGTTGCACTTTATAAGCAATTTTGATTATGTATAGTTGACCATGGTGATGTAAATTCAAGTCACTCTAATATCAGACCAAAGAAGAAATAAATAACTGAAAATTAGTGCCCCGATATTTCATCTATCTGTTTGACCAAATATATTCCCTATTATAAAAAAAATGAGGATGCTCTCGATTTTCGAGATGTAGAAATAGTTGCGGAAAATTATATGCTGCAACTCGCAGTGCATTGGAATTTCGATTCTAATGGTGTTTGACATCAAATTGAATGGGGGCGTTCCTGCTACACAGCTGAAAGGTTAGTTATATATGCATTACCCTAGTGATGGTGGGAGAATACTTATTGACTACAGGATCTACTCTAGGACTTGGTAGCTGGTAAAGGATTTTGAATCACATGAGCTGTTTCCTATTTTGCGTAACACCACTCTAGCACGGGTGACAGAAGGATTTCAAGTGTTGAAGTTGGAGTACTGTAATAGCAGTGGTGGTGCTTGGTGGGTGGAGATTATTGGCCTTGGTAGTCAGATATTGTTTTTGTGCATGCTTAACAACAAATGCATGCATCTCTTCCGAGGGAGGTCTTAGTGGTTCCGATGATATGACACTTGAAAGAAATTGCATCTATTTTGCTTTTGATTGGCATAGCAGTGAAACATCACTTCCAGTCGACTTTGGGATGTTTTCCCTGACAAAGAGGAGCGTCAAACCCTTTAGTTGTCCTATAAATCATTTGAGTCAAGGGTTGAATCCAAAATGTGTGGTTTTCACCAAAACCTTGGTAGCTAGGTTAGTTTATTAAGCTTTTGTTTTGCAGTATGATCCATCTGTACATTGGGGAACACTTTGACCTTGGTTTGCACAATTATACTCAATTTACAGTGTTGTCTGTTCCTTCTGCAAATTGGTTTCAAGAGTGTGCTTCAACTCTGTCTTCAGATTCTTCCAATCAACTACTTTTCTTTATACTGCTGTTCAAGCTTTTTATGTCTTGGTCCATATGTCTTCCATTATGCTCCAAGATCTTCAGTTTCGTCACTCTGCTAGGAAGTCCAGATCGAAACAACAAAATCAATGCTTACAATTGAAAGCTCCCACCAGTGGGATGGTTTAGAGTAAATGTTGATGGAGAGCTTTCAATAGGATACCTACAAGGGTGGTGTTGGATTTATAGTGACAGATTCTGAAGGTATAATTTGTATGGGGCAAATGTACTAAAGACAGAACACACCAAAGCATTGGCTGGTAGGGAGTCAGTGGAGTTAGTTCTTGCTCAACCCTCAGTCCAGTAAGTTTCAAGACTGATTCCTTGCTCCTAGCAAACACAGTGCACCACATCGACTGGGAATGCTTCTTAAGGTATTTTGGAGAATGCAAGAGGTGCATTTGCTTGTGCTTATTTCATTTGTCCTGAATGTGAGAAATATTGAATATCATAGGACAACATATGAAGAAGAAAGCAAGTTACGAATGTAGGATTTACATCACCAACTTGATTTGGATTCTATTTATTCAAAACAAATACAACAGTAGTGTTACATGGATAATCAATTCATCTGTTCTACTTTCATGCATAAGCAGCCAAAGTTCGTTAGTTTTAAACCTTTTACTCTCATGGAATTGCACTTGAGACAGGACACGTGACTGCGTGAGGCACGTGTGCTTTTGAAATATTTGCGATACTCCTCCCACATCGGACAAAAGCGTTAAAGGAGGCTGTTCAGTGATCTTGCAACAGTTGTCGTCCCCTCGGGGACATCCGATAAAGTTGGAACGATACAGAAAGGATGACACGCATAAATCTAGAAATGGTCTAAATTTTTCGGGAATTTTTTTTATCTTTTGATTCCAGGTAGTCTGTCTCTGCTTAGTGGGTCTTTGTTTCTCTTCGTTTCTTTTTGCTTTTTATGACTTTGAACTATCAGTGACTCGGTCCTTGACTATATATGAAAATTTGAGATGTTGCCCACCACTTGTTTGATGAAATGCATCTCAAAACATCTTCTCTTTCTTATGATTACTTGAACTCAATATTCCTTATTCCTGGGTTTGAAGAATGGTAATCAGATGAACTTTTTTGGTTTTAATGCATTTGACTGAGCTACTTGAACAACATCACAATTTGTTCTTGCTGCTTTATATATTCCTGGGTTTAAAAGGTTAGCTCAACTTGTTGCATATACTCTTCCTATTCATATTGTAAAACCTGTAAGTAGTCCTCTTTATTTGGTTTTGAATATCACGTACATGAGAAGCACACAAGTTCGGTCTTGACTGAAATAATACTGCAGAGGCAATCAGGCTAAAATATTAAATCCCTTTCTGCACATGTATGTTAATGAGGAAGTCTCCTACTGTTGATTTTGGATGATTGGATGCCAAATAATACTGTAAGACTAGTTAGTGACTAATGGTAATGGTGTGGCGAAAATAAGACAAGCAAGTTGATGAGAATTGTAGTATATTCTTTGTTCCCAGAATGTTATCCTGGGAGACCTAAGTTTACATGGGTTGAATACATAATTTCACTTTTTTGTCAGTTCAAAATTGGAACCCCGTGATTTTTGCACCAATCGTTGTTGAAGATGCATACAATATTCTCATATATCTGCTTCATTACTTGTGCATCTTTCAGTTCAGCTCCATTGCAGATTCAAACTCACAGAAGCTTCCCCTCAGCAGAAGCAGTGAGTCGATTCAGTTGATGATCAATCATACCCTCGCCTCTTATTCATCTTGACTCAGCCGCATGTTCTGAAATTTTGAAGCCTTTTGAATATGAAGTTGGATCCCATTTTCATTTCATGGTTCAGTCATACACTCAAGCTGGAAGTGAGATCAAGGAAGGTGTCCTTACTGCAAGGAATTGTAATACCGCCCATGGGATGATCATTTCCAAAATCTTCTTCAGCTTGACTCAGCAAATCTATGAATGAAGGTTGGTTCAAGTATGATATTGGAATCACAAATCGCTTCTTCTGATTCTCTCCAACATAGACCGCAAAATAGCCTTTTGGGATATCTAAGGTCTTTGAAGCTGTCTTGTTTGCATTAGATGAAGATCGGGTAAGACTTCCCTTGGGGCTAACAATTCCAGCCAGCTTGAAACCCATGGCTTCTATATTCCCAAGTGGATAAACAATAAAAATACTTGAAAGGATTGGGAAAAGAGAGAAAGCTTTGATGTTTGATGAATGAGAGGAGTTGAGTTACGGATCATGAATTCATGTGTATATATAGATGAAGAAAGGGTGTGTGGAAGATCATTTGCTACATGAAATGAGTCGTTAACATTGGCACCAATGAGGGACATTAGCTTGTTTCAAATCAAGAAATCACATGGGTTTGCCTTGACAAGAAAGGGACCACCCAAAGTGAGATATCTTCCCTTCTTCAGACTTGAAGTTCTACTCTAAGCTGGTGTGTAGGGTTTCTTTGCAGACAAGTATTGGTGGATGACCAAGCCAACCTAGCATGTGGTTTTGCTGCTTCATGTATGATATCTATGATCTCCACTTCCAACAAGCAGAGGAATTATTTCACTTTTTTCTACTTAACTTTTTTTACCCTACCACTAAGAAATTTGGACAATTACAGGTACATATCCAAATATGTGCGCGGCTGCACATGCACACATGTATTTAATATACTATCTCCACTTCCAACAAGCAGAGGAAATATTTCATTTTTTCTACTTAATTTTTGTTACCCTACCACTAAAAAATTTGGACTATTACAAGTACATATCCAGATATGCGCGCGGTCACGCACGCACACACGTATATAATATACTGTTTCCTTGTTCGAACTGGAAATTCTCTAATCTTTTGATTACCTGGGTATCCAGAATGGTATTCAGATAATCCTTTTTCAACTACTACTTGAACTGATATTTAGTGTATAATGGTTTATATCTTCCCTTGTTTCTAGATGTTTACTGCAATTTTTATTCATTTTGAAACTCACTGCACTTTAGTTTACATCATTATTGTATATTATGGTACCATTACCTTACTGGTATTTAATTCTCAGAGATTGTAATGCTGCTGATCTGTGTTTGAAAATTCCTCCGCATGTACTTCTTTATTTTTTTTGTAGGTTTGGTTTTTTCTCTTTTTTTACCCGCGAAATGGAAAGCTATTGTATTCCTCACTTTTCTTTTCCTATTTTTCATCTGCTACGATATTATCCTTTACCATATTGACAGTTTCTGGCTCTATCTGCAGATATTTTAATGGTAATGTTAATATTGATGTGCCTAACCAAAGACACCACCTGATATTTGGCATGCCATTGTGAAAAATCAATTGAGCCATTATATCATCAAGTATTATTTCCTTTTCAACATATGCTGTGATTAGGTAATTATATCGCTACAAGAAGATAAATGAGATCATGAAAAATAAGACAAGAAAGTGTATCCGCAACTGAAATATATTCTTTTACATTCCCATATATTCTAGAGAACAAGAAAGTTTTACATAGGATTAAAAAGACAGCACTTGGCTGTCATTGAGTTCAAAATTTGGAGTCTCATGGACTTTAGAATAATTGCTTAGAGAGTATATACAATGTTCTCATTTGCCTACTTCATAAGATGTGATTTGATTCTTCTTCAAAATTTGGAAATCTTTGTTCAGCTCAGAAGCAGCTTCAAGAATACAACAGGTTGGTTTCCCCACAACACAAGAGTGATTTGATTTTGTGGATGATCAAATTATCAACTGAAGCCTCTTTTTCATCTTGACTCAGCAGCGAGTTTCAAAATGAGGATGTTTTGGATCCAAGATACGCTTCATTAGTGTTTACTCACACACTTAAGCGGGAAGTGAGATCAATGAAGCTGTCTTCACTGCAGGGAATTGTGATACCACCCATTGGATGATGGTATCCAAATTCTTCTTCAGCTTGACTCAGTAAATCCTGAAACAAAGGTTGGTTCAAATATGATATTGGAACCACAAATCGTTTCTTCTGGCTCTTTCCAACATAGACTGCAAAGTAGCCTTTTGGGATATCTGATGTCTTTGTGCTAGCAATTCGAGGCAATCGAAAACCCATGGTTTATGTATGTTGAAGTGATGAAAGATGGAAGAAAAGAATTCAAAGGACTTGAGAAACAGAGAGAGCTTTATTTGATGCTTGCAAGTAGAGGAGTTGATGAGTTTACTCATGAACCTGATTATGTGTGTATATATAGAGAAATGGTATGTGGAAAACCATCTGCTACATGAAATTAGTGGAGAAGAGAAACTGACATGGGCTCCATTAGGAACATTAGCTTGTGAGAAACCACATGGGTTTGTCTTCCAAATCAAATCACATATAAAGCAGACAAGAAGAGGGCTACCACAGGTTTCAATCCATCTACCAAACTATTTTGAAATATAAGCCAGGGCTATGACAAGACATCTGCTACATGCATGTGGAGCATGCAAGTGGTGAAGAAGTTACATGAAATGAGTTGTCGAATGAGGGTCACTATCTTTTGAGAAATCATGAAATCACATGGTTTGTCTTTCCATTCTCGTAAGTTAGTATCCTCCCATTGATTTCTCATATATATGCTACTGATGAAACTCTGTCCAATATTGTAGAAACATGTCGTCCCGACACCTATACAGAAAACACAACAATGCAACTTGCAGAAGTAACGTTTCTATCCAACAAATAAGTGGCAGGCTCTAGACACAGAGTCCTGTCCAACATTAATAATTACTGCTGGTCACGAGTCACAACAAGAATTGGTGGTGCTAAGATATGTAGTCATGCTATATATCTTGAATGAGAGTATGGAGCCAGCCTAGCATTATGTTGTTGTTTTTTCTATAATCTACGGTCTCTAGTTTCAACAATCTGGGGAAGTATCGGTTTTGTTTGGTCAGTCTAGAAAGTTCATTATGATGGTCAAGCATGAGGAGAAAATCGGACAGGTACTGATTTAAATATTTCAGAATCAGTAGGCAAGATGAGGAACATTGATTCTTTAATGATTAAAATGAACTCCATCTATTAGATTCTTTTGAAAGAATCACCCAATAACTAATGAAAACTATAATTCTATTTGTTTTCACTAATTGCTTACTTATGGTCTGGTTATCTGGGGTCGCTGTGACCTCTGTTTACTGATTTGTCGTATATGACCTTTAACACAACCTGGGAACTAAGGTTTTTTTTTGTTTTTGTTTTGTTTTTGCTGATTTACAAACTGAAAGAGGAGGAACAGTTAATGATGATTGTGATTATTCAAAAAAGAAATTAGTTCATTCAGAATGCTTTGGGTTTGTTTTTGCGGAAACTTGAGGAAAAACATGAACCTAAGAGGGAAGGAAACTAAATTTGGATCCGTATGTTGCTCTTTGGTTTTGCAATCTTTTTTGTCCGAGATCACAAAATAACTTTCCTAAGTTTTAAATGCTTATATACGGCAGACTGCCTTATTGAAGTATGGGGGACAAGTCCCGCATAGAAATGACCACAGCAGGATATGCTCTTCATTTTTCACTAAAATGAAGAGGAATGATTGCTCTTTGCACACAACTGGTGGTGGTTTGTTATTCTGCATATTGATTCTCCTCATCCATTTGAATGTTCCCTTGTTCTACTTTTTGCTTTGTTTTGCTTGTTTCTTCATCATCTACTGAACTGTTATTGTATACTGAATATTCCTCAAAAATTAGAACATGATTTTGAATCAGTCCCATCTTCTTTATGACAGGATGAGTTATTTTTTAACCATTTTATTTTGCAGAGAGGGTTTAAACCCTTGACCTCAGATAATCAGTGTTTAAGGGATTAATTTGATGTCTTGGTTAATGTAAGGTTACTAGAGACTAGGAGTTGGCTGCTATATTGCTGTATGTGTAAATTGACTACAGTATGAGTCCATTTTGATATGTTTAAATTTATTTTTCTCTTGAGATGTAGAACATAGTATCTTAGAATTGAGAAGATATTAAAAGATGTAGAAATACCTCCTTTAATCAGCATAAGGATTAATTGCCATTGTCCTTTTTAATTCAGGGTGAGTTTGCCTTTTGTGATTGTTATTCAACATATTACTTTTAATTTTGTTGATTTTATTTTTTTCTCTCATTTCCTAACCGGATTAGAATGTTTTAGCTGTCAAAACACACATGATTAGTCACATACCAATACCACTGATCTTTTGTTGTAACCGTTGCAATTATTTCAATTCAGAAGAGTGACTACTCTGATCAAATTTTAGTTGACTACTCTATTAACTAATCTATTCAAATCTCCTAGAAGTTTATGTTAGTTTTAGTTTGTACCGGCTAAAAGTTCACTTTAACTCTGTATCCCATCAAGGCCAATGAAGGGAACAAAACTGGAAGTATTTGTTTAAGAACAAGCTAAATTGACAGAGAGAGAGAGAGTAATATTTCAGAGAGAATGGAGATTTCAAGTGTGTTTATTCATCTCATACAATGGGGTATTTATAGGGATACATTTGTAGTGTGAAAGCTCAAAGAGAAAACCAAAATGATAACCATCTTGATGATGAATTTTGCCATGCTTGTTGCCCCTTGGTAAAGTATGTTTACATAAGTCTTCATACACTTAAGTACCTATGTTTATACACTCAAGTACCTATCTATACACTTTAAGTATTTGTTACATGATATAGACATACATAGTATTATACATTTATACTACAACACTCCCCCTTGGATATTTCATGTTCAATAGTATTGTGTTGGTGGTGCACTTCGAAGTTGCCTCGTTAAAAACCATGCCAAGTAATAAAACCCTGTGGGAAAAAACAACCTTGGTCGAAAGGGAAAAAGAGCACAACGCGCATTGAGTATGAAGTATGTTTCTAGATACTCCCCCTGATTTAGACTCCCCTTGAAGATCGTGGGAGTTCGGATATCCTTCTCAATCCGATGCTCCTTACATGTTTCTCGAAAAGGGATTTTGGTAGTGACTTAGTAAATAAGTTAGCTACATTATCTTCTGATCGGATTTGATTTACTTTAATATTTAGAAGTGTTTGTTGTTGCTGACTGTAGAAGAATTTCGGCGATATATGCTTGGTATTGTCGCCCTTGATGAAACCTAATTTCATTTGCTCAATACAAGCTGCATTATCCTCGTAAATGCATGTAGGTTCATTTGTGGTAAATTTCAAACCACAAGTTAGTTGAATGTGTCTATTTATAGACCTTAGCCATATGCACTCACCCACGACTTCATGTAGTGCAATAATCTCTACATGATTTGAGGAAGTAGCAACAAGAGTCTGTTTTGTAGATCTCTAAGATATCGCGGTGCTTCCATGGTAAAGACATAACCTGTTTGGGAGAGACCTTTGTGAGGCTCAGAGAGATACCCTGCATCAGCAAAGCCCGTCAGAACATCATTATCATTTTGATGGAAGGGAGGAGGAGAACGTCGGTCACTATGGATAGTGTTGCCGGCGTTCACATTTCTTTTCTCTCTGTAGGGATAAAACAAGCCCATATCAATCGTAGCTTTTAGGTATCGAAAGATTGTCTTTATACCAATCCAATGGCGGCGTGTTGGCACAGAACTATGTCGAGCTAACAAGTTTACTGCAAATGAGATATCTGGTCTTGTGCATTGAGCTAAATACAATAATACGCCTATAGCACTTAGATATGGTATTTCAGCCTGTAATAAATCTTCGTCCTCATCCCTTGGACGAAACGGATCTTTCATGGGCTCAAGACTACGGTTGATCATGGGAGTACTCACAGGCTTTGCTTTATCTTCATTAAAACGCCTTAGTGACTTTTGAGTATATGCTAATTGATGGATCATAATCCCATCATTACGGTGCTCGAGTTCTATTCCGAAACAAAACCATGTTTTCCCGAGATCTTTCATCTCAAATTCAGATTTCAAATATATAGCAGTTTCTTTTAACTCATCTAGAATTCCAATTAGGTTCATGTCATCGACATAAACTGCTACAATTGCAAATCCGGATCTTGTCCTTTTAATGAACACGCAAGGGCATATTTCATTGTTAACATATCACTTCCCAATCAAGTAGTCACTTAGACGGTTATACCACATCCGTCCGGATTGTTTCAATCCATATAGTGCGCGTCTTAATTTTATTGAAAACGCGCTACGTGGTTTAGAGCCACTTGATTTGAGTAATTGAAGTCCATCTGGAACCTTCATATATATCTCTGAATCTAGATCCTCATGGAGATATGCTGTAACTACATCCATGAGCTGCATGTCAAGTTTTTCGGAAACTACCAAACTGATAAGGTAGCGGAACGTTATAACGTCCATTACGGGAGAATATGTCTCCTCGTAGTCGATTCCAGGGAGTTGTGAGAAATCTTGCGCCACAAGGCGGACTTTGTATCTAACAACCTCATTTTTCTTATTACGCTTTCTAACAAAGACTCATTTATGGCCAACAGGTTTTATATTTGGTGGTGTCAGTGTTATAGACCCAAATATCTGTCTCTTTGTTAGTGAATCCAATTCAGTCTGGATCGCATCTTTCCATTTGGACCAATCTGCTCTTCGTTGACATTCTTCAACGGAGCGAGGTTCGATATCATCGTATTCTATAATTCTTTTTGCAATATGATATGCAAATGCATCATCAATAGCCATAGAATTTCTGTCCATAATTACATATATACTAGTGTAATTCATGGAGATCTCTTTATTCTCTGGAATTGGTTCTACCATTGGAGCGTCCTCCAATGATGTCTCTTGGACATAACCATAATCCAGAATTTTTTCATGAGATGGATTATTTGTATCGATGATTAATGGATTATTTTGTGTCAAGTTCACTTTCTTTCTTGGGCGAGAATCCATCGAACCTATGGGCCTCCCGCGCTTTCTGGCAGGAGCCATGGGTCTAGCCACTGCATCACCCATAGAGGGGATGTCATGTCCTTTAGTTTTAGGGACATCAATCCTTGCAGGTACGTTTGCAGCAGGTATGTGTGATCTTGTCACTTTAGCGATATCAGAAAACGCATCAAGCATTGATTCTGCTACGTTTTGAAGATCGAGAATCCTCCGCACTTCTATTTCAGACTGTGTGGTTTGGAGATCAAGATAAGACAAAGTGGAGACAGACCACGATAATTTCTGTCTTTTCTGTTGAACATTACTGTTCTTGTCTCCCCCTAATGACGGGAAGACTGTCTCATCAAAGTGACAATCCGCAAATCTAGCGGTAAATAGATCACCTGTCACGGGTTCTATGTAACGGATAATGCTTAGAGAATCATATCCAACATAAAGGCCTAAGCGTCTTTGAGGGCCCATTTTGGTGCGCTGTGGCGGCGCAATTGGCACATAGACTGCACACCCAAATATGCATGAGTGTGAGACATCAGGCTCATACCCAGTCACCATCTGGGACGCAGAAAATGGTTGGGTGGCAGTGGGTCTCAGACGAATAAGCACAGCTGCATGTAATATTGCATAGCCCCAAGCAGAAATAGGGAGATTGGTGCCCATAACCAACGCCCTGGCAACCATTTGAAGTCTTTTAATGGCAGCTTCTGCTAGTCCATTTTGGGTGTGTACATGAGGGACAGGGTGTTCGACCTCAATCCCAATGGACATGCAATAATCATCAAAGGTTCTTGATGTAAACTCTCCAGCATTGTCAAGACGAATTGACTTAATAGGATGATCAGGGTGGTGAGCCCTTAACTTAATGATTTGTGCTAGGAGTTTAGCAAATGCAGCATTTCTTGTGGATAAGAACATGACATATGACCAACGTGTCGATGCATCAATCAACACCATAAAATATCTAAATGGTCTGCAAGTTGGTTGGATAGGTCCACAAATATCACCTTGTATTCTTTGTAAGAATGGTATATTTTCTTTAGTGTCCTTTGCATAGGATGGTCTTGATCCTACCTTTGCTAAAGAGCAAGCTTTCCAAAACGAATGATATGCTTTAGAAGTAACTCTTTGGACCAATGTTTGGTTCATACTTCTTTTCGTTTTGAAGAATGGATGTCCATGTGAAGTTTTTAATATACAGAGCATCATATCACCACTTGGATGTCCCAAACGGTCGTGCCAAAGCTTGTATGTGTCAGGATCCCATAAATTGTCATTCATGACATGGTTGGATTCAATGACTCTAATAGTGGTTGCATACAATCCACTAGAACGACACATAAGTTTCTCTAATACTCGTGTATTTCTGTAGTTATTAGAGGTGATGCAAATGAAATCTTGTCCATTCTCACAATGTGTTTCTACATGAAAATCATTGGCTCTTATGTCTTTAAAGCTTAATAGGGCTCTTCCAGCCCTTGGAGCATATAGAGCTTCAGCGACATTAATATTTGTGCCATTTGGTAACAAAAATTGAGCTGATCCTCGACCATGAATCAATTGTGATGTTCCCGCCTTCGTAGTTACTGAGGATCGACTAGGTATCATCCATAAAAATAATTGCCGATGTCGCAATATAGTATGTATGGTACCACTATCAAGAAGGCATTCCAATTCTCTGGAAAACATACTGAAAAGAAATAAAGTTCGGAATATTAACACATGTCCATAACATTGAATGATAATGCGATACTTTATTAATAGGGAAAATAGCCAATGATTACATCAAAGTTATTCATAAGTCTATTTCAAATATCAAACTTTAGACAAATTGTTATCACTTAATCCATGTGGTAATTCCAATAAAATATGACCAGGAAAGTAGAGAGATGTTGGTGGAGCGATATGATACAAGGTAGCTTAAGTATTAACCCAAAATCAAAACAGAAGCGCTGATTTCAAAGCCTCTCGTTCCTGGACGAGATCTCGGCCAATCTGAAATCTGGGCATTTGAAAATGAAGGGCCCAGGGGAAAACATTTAAAAACCGTTAGAGTGAGTGGACAAAACTAAAATAAGTTATGAAACCAATTAGCTGAATACTTCCCCATTTCTTATTAACAAAATCCGTCATGCAGCGAGATTTATAAAACGTTTCCAATTCAAACCCTCTTGAAAATATCCTTGTTAAGAAAACTCATTTGACGACTAGAGAGGTCTGCTGTCTAGTCATCTCATGCCATCTGAAGGGGACTACCGCCCAAATAACGCATCGGAGGGGACTGCCGACCGGATTAAGGAGGCGGTGATTAGAGGGGACTGCCGACTAACCACAGGTAGTCAGAAGGGACTACCGACTAACTACCTCATGTCACCTGTAAAGGATTGCTGGCCAGGTGACTCACCGGAAGTGACTGCCGACCCAGACATAGTTTGGAAGAGACTGCCGACCAGACTATTGGCTAGAAGGGACTGCCGACTATGTAACGTACGCATGCGCCGAAAATAGCCTCCTTGAAAACCACGAAAACCACGTTTACTCAAATAATAGTTCATTATAAATTTAATACTGTGCTACATGCATTATTTAAAAAAAAAATAAAAGTCCACTCACTGGTGAGTCTCACAGCTAACCCTGCTGCCTGCCCGTGTCCTCCTCGCTCGAGGGATCAGTACGTCCTGTAGCAAATGGACAGGATATAATTAACCTCGATAAGAAATTAATCTAAGAGTCAAAGCATAATCCTTTGGAAATTAATACTCATAAATTCTACTAAAAATCCCACACAACAACTTGGGATTAAAATCGTCAAATAACCTTTAACCTTCACAAGGATCGCTCAACAACTTGGCCAATTTAATTCCAACTCCTTAACTATACTTAACCACCAAATTATAAAATTATTCCCTTTCAAAATTTCCAAATTCTTTCTACAACCTCTCAACAATCTCAACTCATCAACCCAAGATTACAATCTTAACACCCTTAGAACCACATCCAACATCAAAACTCCAAGGAAACTCACTATCCAAACGACCTTAAATCTAACACAAAATTCATAGATTAAATCTAACAGTTTCTATACCTGCAACAACAACCAAATTCAAGTTGAAATGTCTGGAAAAATCAAACAAGAACCCAAGAATTCGACAGTTACTGTTTACGGTACTGTTCACAGTCTCAAACACCTTCAAATCTTCCTCCACCGATCAAAACGAGCTGCAACAAGGTTAGGAACACGTTCAGCACTTCCCCAACAACCAAAATCCCCAAAGAATCCGGCCGGAAATCGCCGGAAACTGGAGATCAAAGCAACCTCCAATTTTTCCCTTTTCTTGAACTCCCTCATCGATTTCTTCTCAAATCAACGCTACCCAAGTCAAAAATCTTACCTTAGATGCAAGAGGAGGAAGAGAAGATCCTCTAATGGCCAGTGGTGCGGCCGGTGGCGGTGGTTTCACCGGAAAAGATGTTCCGGTTTTGCAGAAAAGAAAAAGAAAAGAAGCAGAGGAAAAAGAAAGAAGGAAGAAGGAAAAAGGATGGGGGGGTTGGAATCTGGTTTCCCGATTTCTCTCTCTTCCTTTTCTGTTTTTACTTTCTCCTTTCCACAATTAAAAACTCACCTTAAAAAAATAACTATGCTATGAATAGTAATTTCTATTTTTTGTCATAACTTTTCCGTAGAAACTCTGATTTAAATAAATTACGTGTCCACGAACTAGATTTTACGTATACTACGACATTCTCAAAGAAATTTCCTAATTTACCGGACTAAAAAAAATTCACTTTTCGGTCAACCACTGTAAAAAGTAACTAGTAAAAACTTTAAGGTACGGGGCATTACAATTAGCTCTTCTTCTGTGAGGGGTTTTTGACAGAACCTCAATATGGATTTGAGACGAAGAGCTTCTGAATTGTACTCAGCAATAGACTTGAAGTCGGACAAGCGTACATCGTTCCACTGAACCTTCAAGTCAGGGAGGAGGGAATCTTGGATATTGTTAAAGCGCTCTTATAGCGCCTCCCATAAATCTTTTGCATCTTTGATAGACATGTACTCTAATCTGAGTGCTTTGTCCATATTACGTCGCATCAAGATGATTGCTTGTGCATGCCTCTTGGGTGTTCGAGGGAACGCAAGGGCCGGGTCTGGTGCATGGATGATTGGCAATATCCCTTTTGATGTGAGATGGTTCTCAACGTCGGTTTTCCAGCTATGGTAATCCGGACCTGCTGAGTCAAGGATTTGAAAATCGAGTCTAGGTTCATTCGACATCCTTGAAGATAAGAAGAAAATATTAGTTTCAGAGTTTAAATTTCCACGAAAAATAATAAGATTTCCGAGCTATGCTACCAAGGAATCAATTTCCAAGAATCATTGTGAACACTCTTAGTTCATTGATTACAAAACTCGCTTAGTTGGTTTGGCGTGAATTTCGATAATTCCACTTTTGATTGTAAGTTCCCGAGAAAAAGGAAAAAGGAGAGAAAATGAATAAAAACTCAAAAACGGAAACTTTTAGTAAAGAATACCTTGAAATAGTGTTGCCGGAAAATTTGGCCGAAAAAATTATCGGAGGTGATAGGAATGATCGTTGGGAAAAATCGAGAAAAATCGTCCGAAAAGTTGCCGGAAAAATATCGGAAAAGTCGCCGGAAAAGTTGTCAGAAAGTTGCCCCGCAGATCTGTCGACAGATGTGTCGGCAGCTGCTCGGTAGCTTCTCGACAGCTGCTGCGCAGCGTCTCGGTAGGTTCTGTCGGCAGCTGCTGCGCAGCATCTCGGCAGGACCCGGCAGAACTCGACAGCAGTTCGGTTCATGCTCATAGCTTTCGACGGCCGGTTCAGGCCTTTTCCGGCCTGTTCTGGCGATTCTGAGGCCAGTTCCGGGCTTCTGGAATCAAGGGCTTTGACATGAGCTAGGGTTGGGGATTTTTTGTAGGTTTGGAAAAATGACTTCGATTGATGATGAACTCTTCTCTTGTCAATTTTCGATTCTAATTCTTGAGCAACTTCGTGCTGATAACGTGTTTAAGAACAAGCTAAATTGACACAGAAAGAGAGAGAGTAATATTTCAGAGAGAATGGAGATTTCAAGTGTGTTTATTCATCTCATACAATGGGATATTTATAGAGATACATTTGTAGTGTGAAAGTTCAAAGAGAGAAACAAAATGATAACCATTTTGATGATGAATTCTGCCATGCTTGTTGCCCCTTGGTAAAGCATGTTTACATACCTATGTTTATACACTCAAGTACCTATCTATACATTTTAAGTATTTGTAACATAATATAGACATATATAGTATTATACATTTATACTACAACAGTATTTGATTTTAGGGTTTAAACAAATCGAAAAGCTTGGTACAACTGATTTTCCTGTAGTAGAAAATATGTTCATAACCATTGGCTGTGCAAAGAAGTTTTATGCTTAAGAGATACTGGTAAAAATAGATAATAAAACTGATGCCTACTATCTGATGCAAAATTGAAGGCATTACTACACTTTGTGTTTGCTACCCTGGTCTCAGTTGAAATATCTTCAGTGTCATTTCACTTCAGCAGCCCATAGAATAGCAGCAAGACAAGGTCATTCTTTTTAATAAAAAAAAAAACCGATTGTGTAAGCGTTAAAGTTCGCTCTTTACCACCCATTTGGCACTTAAACCCTTTTGTTTTCATCTCCTGGGTTTCACTATAAAACTCACCTTAAGTTTCGTCAGTTTCCCACATTCACTCAAAGTACTCTGTTTTCATTGCTCTGTTTTCAGTACTCTGCTTTCAAGTAGTTCCCTTGTTTTACTAAAATGGCTAAATTTCTAAGCATTTTCACAATGCGAAACTTGCTTGTGCTGTCTCTGGCGCTCAATCTGAACTTGAGTATGAGGGTATTTCTTGATGGTGAGAAAGAGGGCTTCTTCTTTGTGGAGTCGATAGGTCTATCAATGGCTGCAGACAAGGAAGATCACGCAACCCAGAGGATCCTTCTATCAGTTTCTTCTTCATCTGGTCAAGAAGGTAGGGAAACAGTCATCAACCTGTACCAGTGAGTACATTCAATTCAATACTCTGTTTCTTTCTCTCTCCTTTTCAATTTCGTATAATCAATTTCCACCATTGACGTTTCTTCAAGTATCTTTTACCGTCTTGTCAGTGTCGGCCAGCCTGTGTATATTGTCATTTCCATTGTCTTCGAGTTTTCGCGCACTCCAAATTTGAAGATTTAATCTTTGTACTGTTCTTGCTTGAGATTTTCCATGGTGCAACTTAGAGTTGGGCAATGGTGTTAATAAACAAAGCTTCAGAATTTGAAGTCCCCCAGATGCATGTTTTTGTGGGTAAACCAAGTGAACCCAAACCCTTGGTGCATGTTAGCAAAAGGCATAACACCTAATCATTGATTTCTTGATGGAAAGGTACTTTACCCCAATGTCTCCATGCATTTTCAGAATCTCAATTTGCTGTCTTGGAGGTAGACGCAACCCCGAGCAACCCCGATGTTTTATGACAAGAGTGGGAGATACAGAGTGCGTTCGGGGTATAGTGTGTCTTTGCAGCAGAGATACACAGTGGAGTTGTTTGCCTTTTTTGCTTGGCTCTCATGGAGTGAACGTAACAGGTATCGTGGCAATAAATTATCAAAACCTCTTAAGCCATGAAGCAATTCTTATCAAATGAAGGAGTCTCCTGGAGACATTTAAAGAAGCTAACACCAAAACAAGAGACAAAAAAGTGACAGGAATTGCAGGTTGTGCCCGCCAACAACTGGTTTCTACAATCTAAACAGATGAAGATAACATGAACACATTAGCAGAACGAAATCACAAGATTACATGTCCAGCACAAGACAATATTGGGAGACAACTCGTTCTCTCTCACCCGAATACAATAGACAAAGTTTGTTGCTACAATATATTGAACTGCACATCTGTCAACTCTCTTAACATTCACATGTGATCTTATTGTATGAAAGCAGCTAGGCCTTCTCACAATTGTAGTATAAATGTGCTCTCTTCTGTAATCATCATTCACTTCAATCAAGCAAATATCATTAATGGGAGCCCTTGATCTAGCACGTAAAAGGAGAGGCTTTGGGTTGGAGATCAGGAATGAATTGAGAGAATTAATGGGAGCTTTTGGAAAGTCAATTGCTAGTCTTCTTTCCCCTCTTGCAGCCTAATTGCTGCACTAAAAGCGGCCATTGGTTTTGCTCATGATATGAATTTATTCCCTCGGGAAATTGAAGTTGATAGTACCTAAATTGATTACCTCACCTACCACCATCTGGGCAGAAGAAGGAGCCTTAATGCACGCGGTTGTTAACTTGTTATCATCTCAGTCTGTTCCCAGCCTAGCTAGGGAATCCAATATAGTTGCCCATTAAATAGCAATACACATTGTAAAAGAGAATTCTACTCTCTCTTGTATTGAAGTCGTCTGTCTGTAACCCTTCCATTTAATCAATGAAAGGTTATTGAAGTTGATTATATGTTACTATATTTTTTGTCCCCCCGTCTCGAGTCCTTTTTTATCCTTCCCTGCACATATGTTCATGCATGTGCCCATTTGCTTTCGATTTCATATAAAAATGACTCAAATATGCTCTGGTACTTTCAAGTCAACACTATAACACTTTTTTCATGAATTAAAGAAAATATCCAATATGTAGAACATGTTGCTGTACATGGTTTGTACTTGATGAATTCTCTTTCACAATCTTCTCTCATTTTAAATTCATGAAGAATGGGCATGTCTTGTTGCAATGATAGTTGTGCATTTTCATACGGAGGTACAAATATAGTATTGTTATAAAATGAGATAACTTGCTTGTTAGAAAGTAAAGAATATGAAGATAGTAAAATAGATGGGGGAAAGAGGTGTGTCTTCTCATTCTCATTAGTTCCCTCTAAATATGGATAGAGTTACTTGATGATCACACTAACTTGGTGATCACTCATATGGTAACTTGGTGATCACTCATAAGATGACTTGGTGATCACTTCCAAAGTCACTTGGTGACCACTCTTAAGGTTTCTTAGTGATCAATCTCAAGTTTCCTCATTTTACATAATGGACTCTAACTAATGAGTATTACATAGTGACCCAAAATAATTACGTGGACATCCACATAATTGTAGTATTTACAACACTCCCCCTTGGATGTCCACCAATTAATTTTGGCGTTAAACGCGCTTGTTGTTGCCTCGTTAAAACCTTGTCAAGTAACAAAAACCCAGTGGAAAAAAATAACCCTAGTCGAAGGAAAAAGAGTACAACGCGCATATGTCCTATTGAAAATGATATTGGGTGCTCCCCCTGATTGGAATCTCCCCCTCATGGTTGCAAGCTTCAATGATATTGTTGATGAAGCACGTTGATATTATACACCATCTTCCAAATGTGTAGACTTTGACTTGATATGGATGATGAGCGTTTTCTCCTTGAACTTCAGCCTCAGAGGATGCAAAACCTTCATGCATGGCGGTTTTGATGTTTCCCACTAAAGGGTGACTTGTATGCTATTTATAAGTGATTATCACTTATTTTTGTACCCATAAAGTTAGAGCACCGGAGGAAACTAGGCTATATCTAAAGCCTTTTACCACATAAAACCTATTAGTAATAAATCTATATGCTCTTGATCGTGAGAAATGATCATAACATGCATATTGTTTAAGAACAAGAGGAATTGACAAACAGAAAGAGAGAGTAATATTTCAGAGAGAATGGAGATTTCAAGTGTGTTTATTCATCTCATACAAAGGGATATTTATAGGAATGCATTTGAAGTGTGAAAGCTCAAAGAGAAAACCAAAATGATAACCATCTTGATGATGATTTTCTGCCATGCTTGTTGCCCTTTGGCAAAACATGTTTACATAAGTCTTCATACACTCAAGTACCTATGATTATACACTCAAGTACCTATCTAAATACTTTTACGTATTTTGTTACATGATATAGACATACACAATATTTATACTTTTATACTACAACACTCCCCCTTGGATATTTCATGTTCAATAATATTATGTAGATGGTGCGCATCGAAGTTGCCTTGTTAAAAACCTTGCCAAGTAATAAAACCCTGTGGGAAAAACAACCTTGGTCGAAAGGGAAAAAGAGCACAACGCGCGTTGAGTGTGAAGTATGTTTCTGGATACTCCCCCTGATTTAGACTCCTCTTGAAGATCGTGGGAGTTCAGATATCCTCCTCAATCCGATGCTCCTTACATGTTTCTCGAAAGGGGATTTTGGTAGTGACTTAGTAAATAAGTCAGCTACATTATCTTCTGATCGGATTTGATTTACTTCAATATTTAGAAGTGTTTGTTGTTGCTGATTGTAAAAGAATTTCGGCGATATATGCTTGGTATTGTCACCTTTGATGAAACCTAATTTCATTTGCTCAATACAAGCTGCATTATCCTCGTAAATGCATGTAGGTTCATTTGTGGTAAATTTCAAACCACAAGTTCCTCCAATGTGTCTATTTATAGACCTTAGCCATATGCACTCACGCACGGCTTCATGTAGTGCAATAATCTCTGCATGATTTGAGGAAGTAGCAACAAGAGTCTGTTTTGTGGATCTCCAAGATATCGCGGTGCTTCCCATGGTAAAGACATAACCTGTTTGGGAGCGACCTTTGTGAGGGTCAGAGAGATACCCTACATCAGCAAAACCCGTCAGAACATCATTATCAATTTGATGGAGGGGAGGAGAACGTCGGTCACTATGGATAGTGTTGCCGGCGTTCACATTTCTTTTCTCTCTGTAGGGATAGAACAAGCCCATATCGATCGTACCTTTTAGGTATCGAAAGATTGTCTTTATACCAATCCAATGGCGGCGTGTTGGCGCAGAACTATATCAAGCTAACAAGTTTACTGCAAATGAAATATCCGGTCTTGTGCATTGAGCTAAATACAATAATGCGCCTATCGCACTTAGGTATGGTATTTCAGCTTCTAATAAATCTTCGTCCTCATCCCTTGGACGAAACGGATCTTTCATGGGCTCAAGACTACGGTTGATCATGGGAGTACTCATAGGCTTTGCTTTATCTTCATTAAAGCGCCTTAGTAACTTTTGAGTATATGCTGACTGATGGATCATAATCCCATCATTATGGTGCTCGTGTTCTATTCCGAGACAAAACCGTGTTTTCCCGAGATCTTTCATCTCAAATTTAGATTTCAAATATGTAGCAGTTTCTTTTAACTCATCTAGAGTTCCAATTAGGTTCATGTCATCGACATAAACTGCTACAATTGCAAATTCGGATCTTGTTCTCTTAATGAACACGCAAGGGCATATTTCATTGTTAACATATCCCTTCCCAATCAAGAAGTCACTTAGACGGTTATACCACATCCGTCCGGATTGTTTCAATCCATATAGTGAGCGTCTTAATTTTATTGGGAACGCGCTCCGTGGTTTAGAGCCACTTGATTTGGGTAATTGAAGTCCATCTGGAACCTTCATATATATCTCTGAATCTAGATCCCCATAGAGATATGCTGTAACCACATCCATGAGTTGCATGTTAAGTTTTTCGGAAACTACCAAACTGATAAGGTAGCTGAACGTTATAACGTCCATTACGGGAGAATATGTCTCCTCGTAATCGATTCCACGGCGTTGTGAGAAACCTTGCGCCACAAGGCGGGCTTTGTATCTAACAACCTCATTTTTCTCATTACGCTTTCTAACAAAGACCCATTTATGACCAACAGGTTTTATATTTGGTGGTGTCAGTGTTATAGATCCAAATACCTGTCTCTTTGTTAGTGAATCCAATTCAGTCTGGATCGCATTTTTCCATTTGGACCAATCTGCTCTTCGTTGACATTCTTCAAAGGAGCGAGGTTCGATATCATCGTATTCTATAATTCCTTTTGCAAAATGATATGCAAACGCATCATCAATAGCCATAGAATTTATGTCCATAATTACATGTATACTAGTGTAATTCATGGAGATCTCTCTATTCTCTGGAATTGGTCCTACTATTGGAGCGTCCTCCAATGATGTCTCTTGGACATAACCATAATCCGGAATTTTTTCATGAGATGGATTATTTATATCGATGATTAATGGATTATTTTGTGTCAAGCTCGCTTTCTTTCTTGGGCGAGAATCCATCGAACCTATAGGCCTCCCGCGCTTTCTGGCAGGAGCCATTGGTCTAGCCACTGCATCACCCATAGAAGGGATGTCATGTCCTTTAGTTTTAGGAACATCAATCCTTGCAGGTACGTTTGCAGCAGGTATGTGTGATCTTGTCACTTTAGCGATATCAGAAAATGCATCAGGCATTGATTCTGCTACGTTCTGAAGATCGAGAATCCTCCACACTTCTATTTCAGACTGTGTGGTTCGGGGATCAAGATGAGACAAAGTGGGGACAGACCACGACAATTCCTGTCTTTTCTGTTGAACATTAATGTTCTTGTCTCCCCCTAATGACGGGAAGACTGTCTCATCAAAGTGACAATCCGCAAATCTAGCGGTAAATAGATCACCTGCCAAGGGTTCTATGTAGCGGATAATGCTTGGAGTATCATATCCAACATAAAGGCCTAAGCGTCTATGAGGACCCATTTTGGTGCGCTGTGGCGGCGCAATTGGCACATAGACTGCACACCCAAATATACGTAAGTGTGAGACATTAGGCTCATACCCAGTCACCATTTGGGACGCAGAAAAGGGTTGGGTGGCAGTGGGTCTCAGACGAATAAGCACAGCTGCATGTAATATTGCATAGCCCCAAGCAGAATTAGGGAGATTGCTGCACATAACCAATGCCCTGGCAACCATTTGAAGTCTTTTAATGGCAGCTTCTGCGAGTCCATTTTGGGTGTGTACATGAGGGACAGGGTGTTCGACCTCAATCCCAATGGACATGCAATAATCATCAAAGGTTCTTGATGTAAATTCTCCAGCATTGTCAAGATGAATTGACTTAATAGGATGATCAGGGTGGTGAGCCGTTAACTTAATGATTTGTGCTAGGAGTTTAGCGAATGCAGCATTTCTTGTGGATAAGAGCATGACATGTGACCAACGTGTCGATACATCAACCAACTCCATAAAATATCTAAATGGTCCGCAAGTTGGTTGGATAGGTCCACAAATATCACCTTGTATTCTTTGTAAGAATGGTATATTTTCTTTAGTGTCCTTTGCATAGGATGGTCTTAATCCTACCTTTGCTAAAGAGCAAGCTTTGCAAAATGAATGATATGCTTTAGAAGTAACTCTTTGGACCAATGTTTGGTTCGTACTTCTTTTCGTTTTGAAGAATGGATGTCCGTGTGAAGTTTTTAATATACGGAACATCATGTCACGACCTGGATGTCCCAACGATCGTGCCAAAACTTGTATGTGTCAGGATCCCATAAATTGTAATTCATGACATGGTTGGATTCAATGACTCTAATAGTTATTGCATACAATCCACTAGGGCGACACATAAGTTTCTCTAAAACTAGTGTATTTCCGTAGTTTTTAGAGGTGATGCAAAGGAACTCTAGTCCATTCTCACAATGTGTTTCCACATGAAAATCATTGGATCTTATATCTTTAAAGCTTAATAGGGTCCTTCCAGCCTTTGGAGCATATAGAGCTTCGGCGACATTAACATTTGAGCAATTTGGTAACAAAAATTGAGCTGGTCCTCGACCATGAATCAATTGTGATGGTCCTGCCATCGTAGTTACTGAGGATCGACTAGGTGTCATCCATAAAAATAATTGCCTATGTCACAATATAGTATGAGTGGTGCCACTATCAAGAAGGCATTCCAATTCTCCGGAAAACATACTGAAAAGGAATAAAGTTCGGAATATTAACACATGTCCATGACATTGAATGCGATACTTTATTAATAGGGAAAATAGCCAATGATTACATCAAAGTTATTCATAAGTCTATTCCAAATATCAAACTTTAGACAAATTGTTATCACTCAATCCGTATGGTAATTCCAATGAAATATGAGCAGGAAAGTAGAGAGATGTTGGTGGAGCGAGGCTCGCTTAAATACCCCGATCTCAATTGCTTTCCTAGACATCATACTTCATTGGGTACGCCACATAAGGAGTTTAATACAATTGTTATTTATTGACTAAGGCACATTTGCCATTATTGGAAAATAGAAAGAGGATTATTATAATCAAAGTCTGTGGCATCCTCGTGCTCTTCATCTACAGCTTTGAAGTCCTCAACAGTGAGATTGACATCTTCACTATTTTCATCTTCGGCAAGGTTAGCCTCTTGCTCTCTTGCTTCCCTGTACTCCTTGTAGCGTGCAGCTAATTGGGTACTTGCATGACATTGTTTAAACCAATGCTTGATTGATCCACATCTATGACATATGTCATTGTGGTTCCCTCCCTTCATTTGAGGTGCAGGTTGTACAGGTTGTGTAGATTGTGGATATTCCCTAAGAGGGTTGCTGCTACTAACACGGCGCATGGTGCGACCTCCATGGCCCATGGTGCTATTTCCACGGCCGGTGTTGCCATATCTCCCTCTTCTACGTGTGGAGTTGCCATCACGTGTGCCCGCTCTAAAGTTGCGGTTTCCTTCTTTATTGGGGCGGTTATATGGATCTGTTATTCCTTCATGTCCCCTATTATTAGGGTACACATGTCCCCTATTGCTGGGGTACCGCTCCTTGTGCCCTCTCTTGGGTGCATTATAATTTGCCTCACGAACGCTCTTGGTTCCAATGGGTGTTGAATTATAATTCTTTACGAGAATGTTGTCGTGCTTTTCGGCTACTGACAAAATATTTATGAGCTTATTGAACCTCGTAATTCGTCCAGCATTTACTTCAGTGCGATACTGCTTTGATAACAAGATTGCTGCAACCGGGAAGGTGGAGAGAGTTTTCTCAATTAGCTCTTCTTCTGTGAGGGGTCTTTGACAGAACCTCAACATGGACTTGAGACGAAGAGCTTCTGAATTGTACTCAGCAATAGACTTGAAGTCTGAGAAGCGTACATCGTTCCACTGGACCTTCAAGTCAGGGAGGAGAGAATCTTGGATATTGTTAAAGCGCTCTTGTAGCGCCTCCCATAAATCCTTTGCATCTTTAATGGACATGTACTCTAGTCTGAGTGTTTTGTCCATATGACGTCGCATCAAGATGATTGCTTGTGCATGCCTCTTGGGTGTTCTAGGGAACACAAGGGCCGGGTCTGGTGCATGGATGATGGGCAATATCCCCTTCGATGTGAGATGGTTCTCAACGTCGGTTTTCCAGCTATGGTAATCCGAACCTATTGAGTCAAGGATTTGAAAATCGAGTCTAGGTTCATTCGACATCCTTGAAGATAAGAAGAAAATATTAGTTTCGAAGTTAAAACTTCCACGAAAAATAATAAGATTTCCGTGCTAGGCTACCAAGAAATCAATTTCCAAGAATTATTGTGAACACTCTTAGTTCATTGATTACGAACGCTCTTAATTCATTTGGCGTGAGTTTCTATAATTCCGCTTTTGATTGTAAATTCCCGAGAAAAAGGAAAAAGGAGAGAAAATAAATAAAAACTCAAAAACAGGAACTTTTAGTAAAGAATACCTTGAAATAGTGTTGCTGGAAATTTTGACCGGAAAAATTATCGGAGGTGATCGGAAGGATCGTTGGAAAAAATCGAGAAAAATCGTCTGAAAAGTCGCCGAAAAAATCGCCGGAAAAGTGTCGAAAAAGTCACCGGAAAAGTTGTTGGAAAGTCGCCGCGCAAATCTGTCGACAGCTGCTCGTCAGCTTCTCGGCAGCTGCTGCGCAGCTCTCGGCAGCACCTCGGCAGGTCCTCGGCAGCACTCGGCAGCGGTCCGGTTCGGTTTTTCTGCTTCCGGCGGCCGGTTCATGCAGTTTCAGGCCGATTCCGGCGATTCTGAGGCCGGTTCCAGGTTTCTGGAATCAAGGGCTTTGATATGAGCTAGGGTTTGGGGATTTTTTGTAGGTTTGGAAAAATGGCTTCGATCGATGATGAACTCTTCTTTCGTCCATTTTCGATTCTAATTCTAGAGCAACTTCGTGCTGATAACGTGTTTAAGAACAAGAGGAATTGACAAACAGAAAGAGAGAGTAATATTTCAAAGAGAATGGAGATTTCAAGTGTGTTTATTCATCTCATACAAAGGGGTACTTATAGAAATACATTTGAAGTGTGAAAGCTCAAAGAGAAAACCAAAATGATAACCATCTTGATGATGATTTTCTGCCATGCTTGTTGCCCTTTGGCAAAGCATGTTTACATAAGTCTTCATACACTCAAGTACCTATAATTATACACTCAAGTACCTATCTAAATACTTTTACGTATTTTGTTACATGATACAGATATACACAGTATTTATACATTTATACTACAACACATATTGATAAATTTTCACATTTACCTTTTGTGAATACGCATGAAGCATAAACGGATTTATATGGCTTAACAAGCCATTCACACAAATGTGTGAAATAAGTTAGTAGACTTTTCAGGAGCTTTAACTACACCCATAACCTTTTCTAGAGTATGTTGCAACAAATTTTGAATTCAAAAGCTTTTGTTTATTGAAGTACTCAATAAGGCAACTTAGGGCACATTTTGCAGTGATTAAATTGAGTGCTTACTATGAGCATGAGGCTCTTTAACACCTTACTATGAGCATGAGGCTCTTTAACACCATAATTGAGATTATAGCTCTCTGATTTCTTTATGGACTACTTTTTGGGCAATCTAAGTCCTTTAGAGATTAGCATTAATAAATATATAGTGATACGCTTTTAAATCCATGAGTAATCGCTTTTGGTGATACACTTCAAGCGTTCCTCGGCTTGGATGGATTTTTACACAAAAACCGTTAGGGTATATGAAACCTCCATAACACCAACTTGCCATAATAGCTATATATGGCATTGTACTGATACAAAGGTAATTATATATATATAAGGAGATTATATTGATAATCATAACCCTTATCTCAATTGAGAAACCTTGTGTCATAACTAGCGATGTAATTTCGCATTATCTCAATCACTGATCTTTAACCTTCCAGGTTAAGAAAATATTTGGTTTGGTGTTTGAACTATAAGTTCAACTATTTGACATTCATTATTATATAGAAAATGCCCTTTTCTAGTTTGGCCAATAATCATGTCGAATTTTGTATGATAACGTGATTCAATGTCATCATAGCCCTTGATAATTTTGGTAGCTACCATCGATAATATTAATCATTGATGATCATCAATTTTGTGATCCCACTATTCTCATATGCATGCGTTAGCTATCCATATAGCTCATTAATATTGGGTATCCATGCCTCTTCTGACGCTTTCATCCTTTTCTGATAGACTTGTATCTCTTACAGGACAGTCATATTGCATGGATGAACTTATTTACAGAATGTGGATCGTTTACTCATAACCTCATCTAGAGCGTTAGAGCGATATAGGGCTTTATGACCTCTACTCACAGTAGTTAAAACTTTGGAACCTATAGATATGTCACGCTTCAGGCGATTGACATATTTGATGAAATGTCCAACAATGACATCATTTATAATAGCTTTTGCAACCTTTATTTGTGCAGCCTCGTTAGGAGCACTAACATTTTAGTATGGCGGTCTTATCAGGAGAATCATGTCATTTGGACCAACACGTTTTCCATAATTGGAGTGTGGTCTAGACTGCTTGTACAATCTTTTCATGCTTTAGGGAATTTTTATCCCAACTATGAGGATTGTATTTAGCACATGATTTTGTCACTTGTAAACCAATTCACTTCAGAAGTAGTAATAAATCATTTGTACTTTAGGTACGAGGCTCAATTTGAGACATGATAAATTTACTGATTCATGCTCAGGCATGAATGATAAACTTTCTCAACAAGAATTAACCGTCGTACTTTAGGTACGAGGCCCAATACGAGACATGATTAATTCACGCCGTTCATACTTCTTTCTCCCCTTAACAGCGGGAATATTGTCTTTTTTAAGCGATAAATCATATGTGCAATACTGCTCTAGACAAAATTCCTCATGAGCAAATTTTGCAATCACTATTGTTTAACACAAGTACACAACAATATAATTTGAACTCAACAATGAATCTCTTTGGAGCTTGTTGGTAAATCTTACACAACATCAATGACCAATTTGGTCATGCCAAATCAATGTATTTGGCTTGGTGAACTTCTGGTTCATAACCATATATGCCTCGTATTGTTGTGTAATATAATCCAAATGAGAGAGCGGATGTTTTTTCCAATATACACCACACACTTTAAGTACTGAAGGTACCAAACACAAAGATATCTCTCATTTTGGTAACATAAATGTGGGCTCTTCTAGAGCTATCCACTAAGATCTACAAGATCTGGGATATATTACCTTTGTAAAGATAAATATTGAGAGCTACTTATGATTTTTAGAGATCATGCACATCATTGCAGCATATATCTTTCCTTCTTTCTTTAACCAAATTTATTTAGAAGGAAACGATGCATTGGGATCCATAAATGTTAGAACTCTAGGTTCTTAACAAGGCTACATCTTTGAATTTCATGTCACAGTATTTCACTCAAAATTTCTAGTTCGAGACTAACAGTTGTGCTCTTTGTGACCCTTTAATTATACTCAAAGCTTCTAGGTCGAGTTTAAATAACTTTTGGAGCTTTAGGTTCCAAAAGGAGCATGAACTTTAAAAACATGTAGTAAGAAAAATAAGGAACTTCAGGCCCATATTTAGAAGATCCACATTAACATTGCTGAAGAACTGCAAGCTCTCATATAATCAAGGATCAAGAAACTTCAAGTTTCGATCTCTTTTTGGCGATACCTTTGAGAAACTTTAGGTTCTCATGTGATTAAAGATAAAGAAACTTCAGGTTCTAATCTTTCAATCACAAAATTTACAACACCATGTTTTAATATATTATTTTGGTGGAAGTCCTAGCCAAAATAAAGGACTCTTAATATAGCACGGTGGAATATCAGGCATGTTGAACACATCTTGGTGCTTACTTTGGTGACTTCTCTTCCAAAGTGGCTTGATAAAAATCTGCCATAGTATGGAGTGCAAAACATGCATATGCCTAATGCTTAATTCCCTCTCACATGTAGAAATCGTTCCGATGATTTTTTTTTGGGCACCACTCATATGGTCTTTTCATTTGCCATTATTCCACTTCTTGTGGTTATGATTTGGCCATGTCAAAATTGGCTTTATGATAGAACCCATACAAGATGGCAAGCTCTTCCAGCATATGTCTCTTTCGATCACAATATGTTGTTGACACAACGTTTTCATAAATGGGATGTGTCAGGATTTAGAACTTCAGGTTCTTGTACAATCTCATGTTGAAAACAACTTACTCGAAACTTTAGGTTCAAGGGTGACACATACTAGAGCTTTTTCATTCTAGATCTACTCGAAACTTCAAGTTCGAATCTACAAAATTAGAAGCTTCAGGTTCTAAGTGAAGTGAACTTTAGGTTCACATGTAATTATAAGAAGAGAGACTGTACGCCCATTTTCATGTAATACCAACTTGAGGAACTTCTAGTCCTCTTATAATCGGGAAACATCCATCATATATTTACTTGTAACTTCTGGTTCAAGTTTTACTAATTAGAACTGCATGTTCTAAAATATGGTATTTACATGTGTCATCTTATAGTAGCATCAATCATGACCATAAAAATACTGAAATGGTCTACAACATGGTTGGATAGGCCCACAAATGTCCTCTTGAACTCTTTGTAAAAATGATGGGGAATTTGGATTAACTTTTGCAAAAGATGGCCTCATGATCAACTTTCCTTGTGAGCATGCTTTACAATGATTATTGGTTGACAATATAATACTCTTATTCATCAATGGGTGTCCATTGGAATTTGCGATGATCCTATGCATCATGGTGGATCCGGGGTGACCCAAACGGTCATGCCAAAGCATAAATGTATGTTGATCAGTGAACTGCTGGTCCACGATGTGGTATGTCTCAATTGACTTAATGGTTGTATAATACAAACCAAATGAGAGGACAATCAATCTTTCCAATATACGCCTTTGGCTATAAGTATTGGAAGTAATGCAAAGGTATTCAATATTTTCTCATTTGTGGTTTCTATGTGGTACCTATTCAAGCGTATATCTTTAAAACCCAACAAATTCTTCTACATTTGGAGGAGTATAATGCCTCTTGAATGGATAATTGAGTACCACTTGGCAATCGAATATGGCCTCTTCCGAAACCTTCAATTAGGTCTGTATGACTTGAAAAATGGTTGTCACTTTAGCTCTTGTCAAACTTAAATTGGAGAAATATTTTTGATCTCGAAGGATCGTGTGCGTGGCCGTACTGTTCGCAAGACATATATCTTCTCCATCTTTCTTGAGTTAAGAGCATCCATTTTCCATACATGCTTGAATATGAATAAGCCATGTATGTACTCGAAGCTTCAGGTTTGAGACTTTATTATTAGAACTTCTTGGTTTTATATTTTGGTGGTTTGAACTTCGGGTCAAACACTTAGTATTCAAAACTTAGGGTTTGAGACAAACCAACTAGGAACTTCGTGTTCCAAATTTTGGTGGTTTAAACTTGGGGTTCAAACTCTTAACACTCGAAACTTCGGGTTCGAGGTATACCAATTAGGAACTTTGTGTTCTAAATTTTGGTGATTTGAACTTGGGGTTCAAACGCTTAGCACTCGAAATTTTGGGTTCGAGATAGACCAATTAGGAACTTCCAATTCCTTATAATGATTAAGGATATAAATGATTAAATGTAGCATAAACAAACACAAGGATGGTAATAAGTCAAGATGATAAAGAATGTGTACTTACCTCATTGATATGTGTGTCTAGCAAGATGCCTAGAACAACTTGAATATTCATGCCCACCAGCACAATGAATGTTGTAGATGCAATTGCATTTCAAATTGTACATATCCTCGTGGTTTACATAATGGACTCTGACTAATGAGTATTACATGGTGACCCAAAATAATTACGTGGACAGTCACATAATTGTAGCATTTACAACAAGTATATCACATTTTAGCATGTTACAACTATATTAAAGTTGCGTTCTACTGGAACTAAAAGAGCAGGTTAATGAAGCTTCATATACTGCTGACTTTTTCACATGTCTAAGATTTGCTGTCTTACAGTGCAGTTCTTGATAATCTCTTTGCAGTCTTACCTCGTACAACTGGTGGAAATGCTCGAAGCTTCAATAAAGAAGGCTTGTACATCGAGATAGTCACCTCTCCAAACAACCCTGATGGATTCGTTTGACACTCTATGGTGAATCGAAGTGGAGGCAAGTTGGTGCATGGTTTGGCTTACTACTGGCCACAATATACCCCAAATTTCCTCTCTTATAGATCATGATCTGACATTGTTCACCATTTTGTTTGATGGAACAACTGATGTGGCTTGTGATTCTTTCTCAATGTAGCGAGTGGCACGTAAGCTTGTTGAGCGAACTCACCTGAATAATTCTGCAAAATAGTTACATATCTACTCACTTGCTCAGGAGTTTTGATTTTCACAAACTTCTCTGCCATCATATTCCAATTGTCCAAGCGACACTTTGAAATGATCCCTTACACGAATAGGCTAAAAATTGGTTGCTAGCCAATTAAAGATACTCATATATACCACATGTACAAGTAAAGATATGTAGATCGAACTAGCACATACAAAATGTGTGAGAATAAATCATATGATATATGTAAAACATTTAAGATCGACTAGCCGCAATTCAAATCATATCTCTTCTAATTTTAGATGGTCATATGGTACGTATATGCCTCTACAAGAATAATTAAACTTGAAGGCATAAAGTTGTTGTGACACTGAATGCTTATTAGGTAGAAGAACTAACAACTATACCAAATTTCTTTCCATGGAATAGAATAAATCAGTTGACAAAATTGACTGCAAAAATGAAAGGAGCAATAACAAGCAAAGAAGTATTACTCTGGGCCTAATATGGAAAGCTAGGATGCCACTTTGAGCGCCTCCCCCCCCCACCCCCCCCCCCCAACTCTTTCCATGTCTGCTCCCATTGAGATGGGCAATGGCCGCCCACCGATTTTTCCCATGCCACCCATTTCTATCAAGTACTAATCTATATGAGTGATGTTACAATACTACTCTCCACGATCCCATATGCGCTTCAGACTAGAGTTGTGTTTGCATTTCTACATTTGAGTTCTGATGAATAGAGCAAAAAAAATGGTAACCATTATCAAACAAAGGATACTTAATGTAATGAAGGCTGAGTGGTATTTATAAAAACTATGACAGCAAAACCAATAGTAAGACTAGAGTTTGTTTCATTACTTTCATCTGACCTCCACATAAAATGCGTGTATCCGTTTTCAAAATAAATGGCTAGTCAACAGTGACATTGAAGCTGGTTGAACTTAGGTTAACTTTTTCACTAATTTCATGTGACCTTCACAGAAATGCGTGTATCCATTTTAATAATAAATAGCTAGTCAATAGTGACATTGAAATTGGTTAAACTGCAGATATAGTTTTCACAATTTTCACAGGAACGTTAGAGGAAATGTATGCTTAATTTACGAAAATCAATATCTAATGATATTATAATATGTTGAACTACTGACAATATTTCACAAACTTTCACGTAAGTGTTAGGAGAATTGATGTATAAGTCACAGAAAGTTAATTGATAGCGACACTCTAGTTTTGTTTTTCTATAAACCAACTTCAGTAAATTCACATGAGTGTCAAAAGAAGCTTATTTATAAGTTATCAAAATAAATAACTAGAGGCATTACAAGTTGTTGAAGTACATATAAGCTTCACTAAATTTACTGGAGACTAATGTTTAAGTTACAGAAAGTAATAGCTAGAGCATACAACAATTTGTTTACACTAGCGACATTTACGTAAATCCACAATGAATGTGAAATGAACACATTTAAGTTGAGAAATAAATTGCTAGAAGTGTTACAAGTTGTTGAACAACAAATAAACTTCACTAAATTTAGGGGAGTGTCAAAGAGAGGACAAAATAGTTTGTTTACTCTAGCGAAATTTCCGTAAATTCACATTTTTTTTAATCGAAAGAGGTTAACCCGATTTTATAATTCAGCAAGTAATACCAAACGACACACCCCAATGGAGTCGCCAGTAAAGAGTCGTCCTTTAGGACTTACAAAGAACGTATTCTAGGCAAATATAGTTTGAAGATTTAAATAGATTCAGAGGGGTTTGTCCCGCGGGCCTAAAAGTCATGGGTGCCCGTCCGGCCCGGCTCGCAGCAAAGTCCATATCGGTCAGTGATTTGACTTTGATTTTGACGGAGATCTAACGGTAAGGACAGATTGTGTGAAATTAGATAGTTTATGGAGTATCTAGGTGAAATTAAAAAGTGAGGGACTGAAACGTCAAGTTAGACCCTCTAAGTATATGAAGTAAACAGTATTTAATCCTTTTTATAAATGCCACTCAACCTTCAGTACATGCATTAAGTATCCGTTATTTCCATAAGCCCTTTGCTCATAGGATATAGCTGCAGCGTGACTACAACTCTTTTAACATGCCGCAAACTATGTAACATATACTTGCATAGCTTCTGCAATAAAGAATTTGGTCAGACAGATGGGTGATGTGGGTTACTATAGCTTTATTTCGAGTTATTTCTTTTTTCAAAAAAATTGCATTTTCTTTAAGTCAGCCAAACTATTAGCGGATACGTATTATTTCCGAATTTTTCAATTGAAAAAAACGACAAACATTATAAAAAAAATAATTATTTTTTAATTAAAAAAGTCAAGTTTAAGATTAATTTTGAATTTTAAACTTTTATAATTAAAAAACTATACAACTAATAATATTCTTTACACTTTTTGTTTGTTATATTGCTTAGATGTGTTGAAGTTTTGTAAATCCAAATGGTAATATTGGAGAGTGAAGATCAATAGTCTAACAAGTCTTGCACCTTACCTTGTGAAAATTGATATTGTCATCAAAGGGAACTACACCCCCTAACTTGGTCTTGCTTCTTAGCCAAGTAATTGTATTTCTACACACCGGTAGAAGAATTAGCGCCATGTTGAACTTGAGGGTCTCAGCTCCACCTTTTGCAATGCACACACAATAGCCCATTACATGGAAGACCCCCCTATGTCTATACTGAACGAATTTCCAAGCGAAGAGCCCATGCATATCAAAAGCCATAGCACAATGACCCAAATCCGCCTCCAATTATAGCCCCTCTAGGATGTACAGTCATGGGAGATTTTCGGCCGCTGCAATACGATCTATAAGTGTATTACCAAGTTGATTGCTAATAGGATCAAAGGCTTGCTTCCCAAGATCATTAGCCCCACCCAGTCTGCTTTTGTTGAAGGGAGGAAGATTAAAGATAATGTCCTTTTGGCTCAGGAACTTCTTATAAACTACCACAGGAAGACAGGGAAGCCTCGGTGTGCCATCAAAATGGATTTGAAGAAAGCCTACGACTCAGTGCATTGGGATTTCATTCTGGGGATTTTGAAAGCTGTTGACCTTCTTGCCCATCTGATTGAATGCATTGTGGCTTGTATCACCACCCCCAAGTTCTCGGTCTCCATCAATGGGGGGCTTAAGGGCTATTTCTTTGAGAAAAACTATAATTTACCTTGATTTTTCTTCAAAATTTATGTTTTAGAAGCCATATAACTACATATAATTCACCTCGATTTTTCTTCCATAAGCCATTTTGACACTCAAGTGAATTTACTGAAGCCAGTCTACAATTAAACAAATTAGAGTGTCGCTATCTATTAAACTTTTATGACTTATACATCAGTTCTTCTAACGCTTGCGTGAAATTTTGTGAAATATTCTCACTATTTGAACAGACTTTAGTGTTTTTCCGTAAATTAAGCAATGTGTTTCCTCTAACACTCCTCTAAAAATTGTGAAAACCTTAACTAGAGTTCAACAAACTTCAATATCGCTGTTTGCTAGCTATTTATTATGAAAACTGATGCATCCATTTTCCGGGAAAGTCGCTTGAAATTTGTGAAAAGCTTGTCTGTAGTTCAACAAACTCTAGTCAATCTCGCTATCTGTTTTGCCGTCCTAGTTTTTTTAAATACCACTCAACCTTCAATACAGGCATTTATCCCTAGTTTCCATAAGCCATTTGCTCATTAGATTTAGCTGCAATGTGACTACATCACTTTTAACATGCGGCGAATTGTGTAACATATGCTTAGATAGCTTATGTACCTAATAGGGAATTTGGTCAAATAGAAGGTGAAGTAGGTTAGTGTAGCTCCATTTCGAGTTATTTATTTCTTCTTTGGTTTGATATTTAGAATGACTTAACATATCCATGGTCAAATATTAAAACCTAGTTAGTTAATTCGCAACTTAATGAATTTTAAAAAAAAAACACCCGTTTTCAGAATTATTCTCAAAGATTCGGAAAAAAAAATCGTCTTTTCTTTAAGTCAGCTGAATTATCCGCGAATACATATTATTCCTGAATTTTTCAATTGAAAAACACAGCAAGCATTAAAAGAAAATATTTTATTTTATTTTTTAATTAAAAAAGTCAAGTTTAAGATTAATTTTGAATTTTTAAACTTTTATAATTAAAAAATATACAATTGATAGTATTATTTGCACTTGTTATTTATTATATAACTTAGATGTCTTAAAGTTTTGTAAATCCGAATTGCAATATTTGAGAAAAGCTATAATTCACCTTAATTTCACAATTGTGTTGTAGAAGTCATATAACTACATATAAGTACTAGAAATGACAAATATAATTATTCTCAAAGATTTGGAAAAAATTGCATTTTCTTTAAGTCAGCCGAACTATTCGTGAATACTTATTATTCCCGAATTTTTCAATTGAAAAAAAAAAAAAGACAAAAATTAAAAAAAAAAATTCATTTTTGTTTTAGAGAAACGGAATTGAGAGAGAATTGTTGTTTATTCTCATTGATAATACGGGCCTCTTTATATAGAGGATTACAATGCATAGAATCTGAATCATACAAGGAAAGTAATTCTACATTGAATAGGATTCTAAATCCTTCTATTATAACCCTATTATCACTAGGTCAAGTAACCTAGAGTTTGGGCCAGACACATAATCTAGATTTCCTTGAACACTCCCCCTTGTGTCGCCCAAACGTGGTGCTTCTCTCGTTGCCTCATTAAAAAACCTTGCCGAGTAACAAAAACCCAGTGGGACAAAAATAACATCGGTCGAAGGGGAAAAAGAGCACAACACACCCTTCACGTTTCGAGACCATACATGTAGAGACATCTCCCCCTGATGTTTGCATCTCCCTCTGATGACTATGATCATGGAGATTCGGATAACTTCCACAAACGATGCTACCAACATGTTTCTCGAAAGTGGAATTTAGGCAATGACTTAGTGAGCAAGCCTGTCGCACTGTCCTCAGATTGAACCTAGTTCACTTTGATCTTGAGGAGAGTTTGTTGTTGCTGATTATGCTTGGTGTTGTCGCTTTTGATGTAGCCTTGCCTCATTTGTTTAAAACAAACAGCATTATCCTAAATGCTTGTAGGCTCATCTGTGGTAGACTTCAAACCACAACTGTTCGAACATGCGTAATTATGGATTCAATCCATATACATTCACGAAGCACTTCGTGAAGAGCAATAATCTTTGCATTGTTCAAAGATATAGCGACTAGAGTCTGTTCTGTAGACCTCTAAGATATCACGGTGTTTACCTATGGTGAACACTTAACCAGTTTGGGAATGACCTTTGTGTGGGTCAGAGAGATACCCAATATCAGCAAAACCTTCCAAAACACATGTTGTTTTGGGGTGGGGATAGGAAACGCAGGCCATCGTTGGAGGCATTTCTAGTGTGTGATGGGTCCGAATCCATCATCTTTCTGTAGGGATAGAACAAGCCCATATCGATCGTACATCTCAAGTATCGAAAGATATCTTTTACACCAATCCAATGGCGTCGCGTTGGCCCAGAACTATATCTTAGCTAACAAGTTCACAACATATGAGATGTCCGGTCTTGTGCATTGAGCTAAGTACAATAATGCGCGTATTGCACTTAAGTGGGGCACTTTTGCCTCTAGCACATCTTCGCCATCATCCTACGGACGAAGAGGATCCTTTTCAGGATCAAGACTACAGACGATTATGGGGGTGCTTGAAAGCTTGACCTTGTCAAAATGCCTAAGCATCCATCGACATGATGCTTAAGTTCCAAACCGAGACATAATCGTGTTCTCCCAAAATCTTTCATCTCAAACTCGGATTTCAAGTGTTTAGCAGTTTCCCTTAACTCTTTAAGAGCTTCCAATGAGGGTCATGTCTAACATGAACCGCGATAGAATCCGAAACTTATTATGGAAATGCGTGGGCATATTCCTTCCCAATCAAGTAGTCACTTTAGTGAGCGATTCAACTTTATTGTAAACGCGCTCCGTGGTCTAGAGCCAGTTGACTTGGGTAGATGAAGTTCACCATGAACCTTCATGTATATTCTGTATCTAGATCCCCGTATAGATACGTAGTGACCGCATTTGTAAGCTGCATGATCAGTTATTTGGAAACTACCAAACTGACAGGGTAGTGGAGTGCACTGACATCGATTATGAGAGAATATGTCTCATCGTATTCGATTCCAGGGCGTTTTTGTGAGAAGCCTTGCGCTATAAGGTGAGATTAGCATCTCTTTTTCTCAACACGCTTTCTAACGAAGACCCATTAGTCAACAGGTTTTATGATATGAGGTGTTGGCATCACTGGCTCAAAAACCTTCCTCTTCGTTAGAGAATCCAACTTAACCTAGATCGCATCTTTCCATTTAGGCCAAATCTCTCTATGTTGGCATTCATTCATCAACGGAGCGTGGTTCGATATCATCGGACTCAACAAACTCATGCGCAATGAAATGCGCAACTACATCATCAATTATGATGTAGTTTCTATCCCCCGTCTCATGTACACTAGTGTAATTTTCATAGAGCTCTGTATTCTCAGGAATAGATTCTGATGTTGAGGTATCCCCCAACGATAACCATAATCCAGAAGATACTCATGAGACAGATTTTGAGTCTTGATAATCCAAGGATTGAGTTGTGCCAAAGTATCCTTCGAACCCACGGGCCTCCCACGCATCCTAGCTGGGGCCATGGCCTGTAACACCAAAGTGTCACTCTCTTTGGCATTGGCACCATGCCTACCTTCATGTAGGATGGCGCTACGTCCTCTTGTAGGGATGTACTTCCTTGTAGGCATATTTGCAGCAGATGTGTGATCTCGTCACTTTTAGTAGGGATCGAAATGAGACATAGTGGGGACAGACCACGACAATTCCTGTCGTTCCTGTTGAACATCCATGTTCTTATCTCCCCCTAACGATGGGAAAACTGTCTTAGCGGAGTGACAACCCGCAAATCTAGCGGTAAGGAGATCGCCTAGCAAGGGCATTAAGTCGCGGACGATGGTTGGAGTCTCAAATCCAATTTTCTCATTCGTCTGTAAGGACCTATTATAGTGCGCTGTGGCGGCGCAATTGGCACATAAATGACTCACTCGAATATGCGTAAGTACAAAATACTTGTACCCAGTCACTAGCTGTAACACATAGATTGAGTGGTGGTAGGTCGTAGACGAATTAGCATAGCTGCATGCGATATTGCATCACCCCAAGCGGATATAGGGAGATTGCTGCGCATTACCAATGTCTTGACTACCATCGTAGTCGTTTCCGCGAAACCATTTGGGTGTGTTCATGAGAATATGATGTCCAACATCAATCCCACTGCAATATCCATCGAAAGTCTTTGATGTAAACGTTCTAGCATCGTCAAGTCCAATTGACGGAATAAGATGATCCGGGGAGTGAGCCCGTTGTCATATGGTATTTGCTAGGAGTGTAACAGAAGCAGCATTTACAAGTGGACAATGGCACAAGCCGTGACCAGCGTGTTTGCGTGTCAACCAACATCATGGGATATTTAAACGTCCGCAAGTTGGTTGAATCAGTCCACAGAATCCCCACGGATTCGATGTAAGAACATAATGAGTATTTTCATATCCTTTGCATAGGACGGTCTCAGTCCTAATTTCTCGAAGGAACAAGCTTTGCAAACTGAGCGAGAGGCCTTGGAAGCAACCAATGAGGATTTTGGTTGGGCCTGAGTGTCTGTAACACTATTAGAGGCAAAATATGTGACTACATCTCCCATCATGGTGTTGGAGCCATGGGAATTAGTATGTATGGCGTTATGGCCATTAGGAGGAACAACCATGGCATCATGCTCGTGGTTGGCGCCATTTATGGCGTTATCACAAGGGATGTTGGCGGCCCAAGACAGCTGCAGCGCCAGAGGCTGCGGTTGTTGTGGTCTTGCTAAGTCCAAGAATCAACTTTTGATTCATGCTTCATTTCGCTCGAGAGAAAGGATGTCCATGTGAAGTCTTTTGTAGACGGATCATCATATTATAACTAGGAGGACCTATCTTGTCGTGACAAAGACAATATGTGTCTAAATCCAAGAGATCTTCTCTCATAACTTTTATTGGATTAATAGCTCGAATAGTGACATAGAGGCCACTAGAGAGACACATAAACTTCTCTAAGATACGCATTTGTTCGCAATCATTAGAGGTATTGCAAAGGAACTCATTTCTGTTCTCTACATGCATTTTCGCATGGTATCCGTTGGCTACTCATAGGTACGATTTGCCCTAGGAGTGTAGAGAATTTCTGTGACATTAATCAAGGTGCCATTTGGCAAGGGGACCTTGGGCTATTCCATGTCCTTGAATTAATACTGATGGCCCAGCCATCGTAGTCACAAAGTCATATGCTCTAAATCAAAATGGAGTCATAATGAAAAGAACTCGAAATTGTATTCATAAGCCAACAGAGTTACATCATTATCTCTTTGACCGAAGAAAATCTAATCCAAAATGCTGGCTAATGCAAAACAATGGTAGTCGTCTAACTTCTTTTGGTAATACCAAAATAAATGTGACCAGGTAAGTAGAGAGATGTCGGTGGAGCAAGGCTCACTTAAGTATCACTAATCTCATAACCTTCCTAGACATCACAGTTACTTTGGGTGAGCCTACTTTGAAGAAAGATGAAACCGTAGGCATTTACTACAAAAATAATATGGCGATTACCTATTACATCTCTTGAAAAAATAAAGACTTAAACAGAATTGGCAATCCATTGATCCCAGCCAGATTTGTAGTCTTTAACCCTTCACTCTAGATCATCATCTTGATCTTCTTGTTCCACGTTGTGAGCTTCTCTTGCTTCACAATATATTTTGTAGGCGGTGACAATTTCTTCACGAGCTCTACAAATGTGTGCCCAATGACCGGATACTCCACATCGAAAAAATACATCTCTGTGCTTAGACTCTATTGATTGAGGTGCTTTGAAAGCATCATTTAGATGGCTCTTAGTGTTGGTGGCGCCACCAACATGGCCAGAGGCATTGCCTCCCTCTCTCTTTCCATGTTGACCTCTTCGGTTCTGTGTTCGCCTATTTTGGCGGTCACCTTCCCAAGTACAGTGGTTATATGGACCAGAACGTCCAAACGTATCCTTAAGATTAGGGTTTCGCTCTTAACGCCCTTTCTTTGGGGCGCGACTATAATTGGATTCCGAAATATGCTATGTTCCCACGAATCTCGAATTATAGTTCTTTACAAGGATGTTTCATGCCTTTCAGCGACATGCATAGCTCCAATGAGCTCATGAAACCTTGTGATTCGTTCTGCAACAACATCGATTTGATAGTTCTTAGAAACCATCAATGTAGAGATGGGGAAGGTAGAGAGAGTCTTCTCAATCAACATCGCATTTGTGATCTCTTTACCACAGAATTCCATTAAGGATTTAATGCGAAGTGCTTTCGAGTTGTAGTTAAGAACTAACTTGAAATCACAGAAGCGGAAGCTATGCCATCTCACTTCTAGTTCAGGAAGCAGGGAGTTACGGACGTTGCCAAATCTTTATTCGAGTGAGACCCACAGCCTTATGGGGTCTTCTTCATTCATATACTCGTACTTGAGAGAATCATCCATATGACGAGTCATTAGGATGATGGCTTTCGCCTTATTTGCCTCTAAGGTTGCTCTATTTGCTTCCAAAACTTGAGCTTGCTCAACAGTTAGCAATTCCTAGCTAGGCTCGGGAATCGTTTCCAGAATTCCATCGACCTTGAGATGCTGGCGGACATCACGAACCCACCCGTGATATCTAGAGCCAGTTGTTCCTAATAGAGCAAAGTCTAATTTGTTCAGGTTACTCATCCTGAAAGAGAACAAGAAATTAGGGTTAGTTTCGGAGCGTAAAAGGCTACCACGAAAACAATAAGAACTTCTGAGCGTAGTCGCTTCCAAGAAATTAGGGATTTCTGAGCGTAGTCGCTTCCAAGAAAATCCGATTCCAAGAGAGGTTTTGGATTAGATCGAAACAATAATGTATGTGGTCGGTCGTTTTTCTTCTCAACAAACTCTAAGTTTGGAGGACTCTACAAGCTCCAAGCTTGGAGTGAGCACAAACCCCCACAGTTCGGCTTTTGGTCTCCCCGATGAAAAGAAAGGGGGGTAGAAGAAGGGATGTTGGAAGTCCCCGAGAAAAGAAGAAGAAATTGAAAAACTTCAAAAACGGGAAATTTTAGAAAAGTTTACCTCGAAAAGATGCTAGAAATCTTCGCCGAAAGAGTTGTTGGCTTGGCAGTGCATGGATACTGCAGGGTCGCTGCAAGGATGCCGCGAGGATGCTGTAGAGATGTCGCGATGACTGTTGTGGGGCCGCTGCGGGGATACGACTGCTGCGGGGATGTCGCGAGGCCACGAGGATGCTGCAGGGGCTGTGGAGATTTAGGGTTTTGGTTTTTAGGGCTAGGGTTAGAGCTCGTGCTGATAACGTGTTTTAGAGAAACGGAATTGAGAAAGAATTGTTGTGTATTCTCATTGATAATAGGGGCCTCTTTATATAGAGGATTACAATGCATAGAATCTGAATCATACAAGGAAAGTAATTCTACATTGAATAGGATTCTAAATCCTTCTATTATAACCATATTATCACGAGGTCAAGTAACCTAGAGTTTGGGCCAGACACATAATCTGGATTTCCTTGAACAATTTTTTAATTAAAAAGGTCAAGTTTAAGATTAATTTTGAATTATAAGATTTTATAATTAAAAAACTGTACAACTAATAGTATTCTTTACACTTTTTATTTACTATATAACTTTGGTGTGTCGAAGTTTTGTAAATCCAAAATGGTATATTTGAGAAAAGCTAAAATGTCACGTCCCAAATTTTAGAATCAAAATTCAAAATCTGAAACATGAATTACCACGACTCAAAAATAATCATCCTGAAAATTTCTTTAACTTAACAACCACACCACACGAATTTAATTTTAAATCCCGAATTTAGTCTCGGTTAATCATTACAACTCACTCACAAATTAAATTGTAAAGCTCTAAATGAGCATAACAAACCTCACAACTTAAATGAAATCAAATAAAAACTGCAACTCCTAAACAGCACGGTCACCTCCCTGATTATCCTAACCTGCAGGAATATCCACTACACCATTTGAATAGTATACCGGGATTGCAACAACACAAAACCCGATGAGCTTTTTGAAAGCTCATATGAGTAAAAAGAAAGAACGGTTGTTTAATTAAGTCATATTTATTTCCACCCAAATCAACGCCAAACAATTTCCTGATCCACAAAAAACAACAATCTCAACAATCAATCACCAAATCAACAATTCATCACGAAATCTAAACTCACAGCTTTCTTCTCAAAACCCCTAAATCGTATTTATAAAAATATGGTGTCTGACAGACTAGAGCTCTAACTGAATCATTGCCCTTCACCTGGCCTAAGTTATGGCATCCGACATATTTATCGTTATCGTATTTCATCAATATATATATACATATATACATATTTAGAACGTCCAATACTCGTACTTAATCTTGCCCCATTACCCGATAAGGGTTGTGGCATTCAATTAACTCAACCAATCGTAACCTATCATCCACCTAGGATTAGAGCGTCCGATTCCCCCATTCCAATCACTACGTCAACCCTATATCCATAAACGAGCACAACAATATGTTTCACAAAATGAAATCAACCAATCCAAGATACGCAATATTATTATGAAATTTAAGCATTTAATATATAATACCAATCGTCATTCCAACTCAATCATATCATCACTCAACAACACACCACCCAATATATATATTCCACGTAAATATATATACACATAATCATCCACTCAGGGATGACTACTAATAACATCTATAGTTCACACAAGAAAATCATGAAATTCATTTGTATAATTAAAAATTCATTTTACTTACTTATGGACCATAGTTGATCCAGTCCATGTGATTTTAAAAACAAATATTGAATTCATAAATATTTTTCACACAATTATGACAAAATAAATAAATTAAAAGTACTTGGTTCGTAATATGAACTCGTGAGTTTTACTCACCTCGATACTCCCGCTACGTCTTCAATTTAAACACCAATCACACAGAACCCGCTCACCCAAGTAAAAACCGTCAATCACCTAATCAAATGTGACTTGATTTTAGCCAATAATTCCAAAACATACTTAAACTACCATCCTACGGTCGGATTCTAAATTATACGAAAATCCGACGGATGAATTCTCACGAATCGCCTCCCTAATCACTGTTTTGCAATTATACAAAGATCCAACGGTCGGATCTTCTCCCATGACCACACAAAGCCACTGGGACAGTCATATGATCAACATATCAAAACTACAAGTCCATCAGATGATCCTAACTTCATAGACCACAAATCTAACGATCGGAATCGATCGAGACGTAAAAATTCATAACTAAATCATACTATATCTAAAAAATGCATATAATATACATGAATTGCATGAATACTTATTATTCCCGAATTTTTCAATTGAAAAAAAAAGGACAAACATTAAGTTTTTATTACTTATACATTAGTTCTTCTAACGCTTGCGTGAAATTTTGTGAAATATTCTCACTAGTTGAATAGACTTTAGTGTTTTTCCATAAATTAAGCACGTGTTTCCTCTAATGCTCCTCTGCAAATTGCGAAAACCTTAACTGTAGTTCAACAAACTTCAATATCGTTGTTTGCTAGCTATTTATTATGAAAACTAATGCATCCATTTTCTGGGAAGGTCTCTTGCAATTTATGAAAAGCTTGTCTCTAGTTCAACAAACTCTAGTCTTGCTATCTGTTTTGCCGTCCTAGTTTTTATAAATACCACTCAATCTTCAGTGCATGCATTTATCCCTTGTTTCCATAAGCCATTTACTCATTGGATATAGCTGATCTAATTGTGAAAGTCAATATGTGAAGACTGATTTATTCTTTATTCAAAACTAATAAACTTTTTAAAAAATTGAATATATGAATCACTCAAATTCAATTTTAAATGTTTTCGGAACAGTTCGTTTGATATATGATATCCCATCTGGTCGATCATCAGGATTTTGTACTTGCTTATTAATTAAAATGAATCTCAACCCTTTCAAAAGAAGAAATCAAACAGAACTATATTGTAAGAACTATGAGAGACGATTGAATTTGCATAAACTTTTTCAAAGTTTTTGTTTTGGTCTGGAGTTTTATAACAATTTTATTTTAGTGGTCTTTTTTTTTATCATTATCATGTATTTTAATGTAATTTTATAATGAAAATAACAAGAAGAAAACATATAATTAAATTGTTGGTTACATGCACTAAGATATTTGCTGGGTTCAAATAGCGACACCCTTTTTGTAGTTCAACAAACTGTAAGGTTACTGACTGTTAACTTTTATAACTTACAAATGAGTTCTTATTGACACTTGCGCGAATTAGTGAAAGTTCGTATATTATTTTTTTTTTTGACACCCTCCTTCGAACTGATCACGATATCTCAAAGGCTTCCTAGTCTCAAGAACTAATCCATTAGGGACGACCAACAAGGCATTGCAGCCCCTCCTTCTCGCCACATTTATAATTCAGCAATTACACTATGCAGACCCAGCTTTAGAATGCAAGACATGGGGGTCCACATCTTGAACGTTTCCGTGGGGGTAACCAATGCATCCACTAAACCAAATTGTCGTGGTTAAAGTTCGTATACTATTAAAACAAACTAGGGTGTCATGTCATATTAACTTTTGTAACTTATAAATTAGTTTCTTCTTACATTCGTGTAAATTTAATTTAATTTTTTGCTTGTGGTTTAACAAACTATATATGTAGCGTACCTAGCTCTTAGCTTTTATAAGATATACATAAGTTTCTTTGGAGGTTCCCTGAATTTAGGGGAGCTTATCTATAGCTCAACAACTAGTAATGTCTCTAGTTACTTCTCAACTTAAATGAGTTCCTCTAACACTAATGTGAATTTACGGAAAAATGAAAAATGCTTTTCTCTCTGACTCTCTCTCGAGAGGTCTCTCGATTGCGACTGGTCTTAATTGGTGGCGGTCATGTACCTATGACGGTGAAGGGTGCTCTCTCACTCCTCTCTCATCTAATCTATGGTGCTTGCGGGTTAACTCGTCGGCTATCCGTGCTAAGAGGTTGCGGCTTTTTTTTCTCTTGCGGTTCTTACTGCCTATTATGACGATGGTTGAGGTTTTCTTTTTGAAGGTCCTGAAGGTGTGAGGGCTGGAGGTGGTATAGTGGTTGGGGCAGGAGGGTTGTCAACGCTAGGTGATCTGATTTGTGGTGATAGAGGTGCTCTCTAGCCTCTCTGTCAGGCTTGCGGCGAATGAGGGTTTTTGGCTCTTTTCGGATATGGAATCTATGTTGGTGCTGATGAATGGGAGCTTCTCGTCGAAGTAATTTTACTTGGCATATGGCTGGAGTACTGCAAGTGACAACTATGGGCCTAGCAGGGTAACAAAACTGATAGCATGGTCAACATTGTCATTGGGGGTGGCTGCGGAAGGGAGCAGTTGATTGCTAGGGTTTCTGCAACCTTGGACTATTGGACTCCATCTTGGATGTTGGGCTTAGGCTAGGCTAGGCTGTTTTGGGTCTACAAGACCCTTAGGGCTTTTTTCGTTGTTTTATGTTATATTTTAAGTTTAGTCATCCTTCCGTCTTCTTTGAAGGAAGTTATGACTACCAGTAATATTTAATTTTAATTTGGGTCACAAAATCTAATACTCGATTGAAACATCTATTTAAACAACTCTTGAGTACTTAGATTTTATTAAAATAATGGTACGTGGATTTCCTAAAAGGTGGGTGTACTCTGGATTGCGGAGTTTCTATACTTAAAACTTCGTTATGAGAATTGATGATTTGTAACTAGCTAGATTTTCCGGAAAGTGTGTGCCCCTCAGAGTAATTTTATTTACACATCTCAAAATATTTAATACACATCCCAAATTTTTGTAAATTTTCAAATTCCTTTAAAGCCCTTTTCCCCAACTTAACCAAGAAAAAAAAATTTAACTTCTCTCTCTGCCCACTTCCGATGAAACCCGATTTCCATCCGCAACCCAAATGCTGAGAAGTATCTGGTCACGGTGGCCCCACAGACGACGTTTTCCTCTCCAGCCCCCTTATCTCCGATGACGCCACCGCCACCATCACCACCACCACCCACGCCGAGGATAAGATCGATGAGCTCGACGAGGTCGTGGTGGAAGACCCCCCTCCCCCCCCCCCCACCGAAAGACGAGGTGGTACGTCTTAAACGATGCACAACTTAAACCTTACACTCAAACATCATCGTTGGTAATATAGTGATCAAGCAAGGGTCATTACCCGCTGAAGATTGTTTCTAAACTGCTAATCAAATGTCACAAACTACTCTAAACTTTGCTACTGAAAAGTTAACGAAAATAAATTAAGTAACTAACCTAGACTCAATGGAATTTTCTGAAAATTTTCAGGACATTAAACACATATTTAACAACATGTACACAAAATTTCAGAACAACTGGAGTTGAATTGCTATATGAAATAAATCACGTAAAACTGAACACAGAAGCTAATCAAACAGAAACAGATTTTATAAGATTCTAAAACTATTAATAGAAACAAAGCTAAGGACTCATTCTCTACCACCGAACACATTCATTCATATCAAAGCTTAGTTATGGAGTTCTAATTCTCAATTGAATTTACCCGAAAGTAACTGTAATACCCGCAAATTCCATTTTAATTTCGAATTATTGTATCGAATGATTATTATGCGATTTCACGACTTATGTTCGATAATCATTCATTTTTACAATTATCAAAGTTTCGAAACGTTTATTTTAACGAAAAGCTCGAAATACTCGGTTTGAGAAATCGACTTTTTCTACGTACGAAATTTGGAGAAACTTCCTTCATGAAAGTTGTAGAGCTCGTTGATACGAGTCCGTGCACATGCGGAACACGAAGATCGGATTTTTTCTGAATTAGTTATCGAATTACGAAGTTTTCCGAAACTTGTATATATAGAAAAATTTTTGCAAACCCTAATTTTTTTTCCCTACCGGTTCCTCTTTCTTCTTTTTTTTCTTTCTTCTTCTTCCTCGTCCGTTTCTGGAAAAAAAAAAAACCTGGACTCTCTCTCTCTCACAGTCCTCTCGGCCGAAAGGGGAGAAATTCTTCTCCTTAATTGTTCTCCCTCCACAGACCACCTCTCGACCTCAAACCAAGTCCCAGGCGTTCATCTCGAGCTGCTCTAGCTCCCGGAGGCAGTCTCACACGGCGGCGCAGCCTGTGGTGGCGGCGGCGAAGCCCGAACCGAAAACGTCCATTTTCGGTTCGATCTCGATATCTCGAGCTACACTCCATTATTTCACTTGATTCTTGCTTCATTGAGCTCGCCTCAACTTCCTCTACAAGCACCAAAAAGGACCGGAGCTGGGTCGAACGTTTTCACGTTCGTCGGAGCTCGACCCGAACGGATCGAAATACCGAAACTTTCGATCAAGATATCTCGAGCTATACACGATCGTTTCTTGTGATTCCAAGCTTGTTGAGTTCGCAAGGAAGTTCTGAACAAGTTTCCAGAAGGGATCGGGGCCTGAGGTTGCAGTTTTCACGTCGGTTTTCAAGCTCACCGGTTTTTGCATTTTTTCCGGCCACCGACTGTAAATCGGTAATTTCGACGCCTTCCGTTCATTTTTAGGTCTTGTGCTAGTTATGAAAGTTGCTCAGAATGATGAAACGAAGGGGACAAGCTCGGCCCCGACACCATTGGTGGTGGTCGGTGGCGGCTCTGTCCCTAACTCCGGCGGCCTTTTCCGGCCACCTCCGGAGGTCTAAAATTTGGTTTCTGTTCATTTTATGATTCTATGTTTCGATACGATCATTTCGGCGTATTATACGCATTTTTTGGATATCGTATGAATTAGTTATGAATTTTGTGATTTCGATCGATTTCGGTCGTTAGATTTTTGATCTGTGAAATTATGACTGTTGGATGAACTTGTAATTTTGTTATGATGATCATATGACTGTCCCAGAGGCTTTGTGTGGTCATGGGCGAAGATCCGACCGTTGGATCTTCGTATATGTGAAAAACGGTAATTAGGGGAGCAATTCGTGAGAAACCGCTCGTCGGATTTTAATGTAAATTAGAATCTGACCGTTAATTAGTGGTTAAATTATGAGTTGAAATTGTTGGCTAAATTCGAATCACATTTGATTAGGTGATTGACGGATTTTAATTTCGTGGGCTAGCGGCGTTAATTATAAATTATAATTTATAATTATATTGAAGACGCAGCGGGAGTTTCGAGGTGAGTAAAACTCACGTGGTTCATATTACGAACCGAGCATTTAATTTATTTATTTTTGGTAATTGTGTGAAAAATATTTGCGGATTAAATATTTGTTTTAAAATTTCATGGACTTGAATTACCACGGTCCATAGGTAAGTAAAATGAATTTTAACTATACAAATGAATTTCATAATTTTCTTGTGTGAACTATAGATGGTATTAGTGGTCATTCCTGAGTGGATGATTACGTATATATATATTTACGTGGAAAATATATATTGATGAGTGGATTGTTTGATTGATGATATGATTGAGTGAAATTGATGAGTTGATTTTATTACAGTTGTGTGATTTCATAATAATATGATGTATCTTGGTTGGGTTGATTTCAGTATGTGAAATTTTATGTTGTGTTCATTTATGGGTTTAGGGTCGATGTAATGACTGGTGTGGAAAATCGGACGCTCTAATCCTAGTGTGGATGATGGGATACGATTGGTTGAGTATGTGGAATTATTGGACGTTCTAAATATGTATATAGGTATACATATTGATGAAATACAATAATTGATAAATATGTCGGATGCCATAACCTAGGCCAGGTGACGGGCTACGATTCAGTTAGAGCTCTAGTCTGTCAAATACCGTATTTTTATAAATACGATGATGAGAGTTGTGAGGAAAGTTGTGAGTTGGGTTGTCTTGATATATTGGATTGGTGTTTGATTGAAATTGTTATTATTTGCATATGTGGAAATAATTGAGTGTTGCTGTGTGTGGAAATAAATGAGATTAATTTTAAGCAACAGTTCATTCTTTTACTCATACAAGCTTTCATAAGCTTACCGGGTTTTGTGTTGTTGCAATCCCGGTACACTATTCAATGGTGTAGCGGATATTCCTGCAGGTCAGGATAACCAGGGAGGTGATCGGGCTGCTTAGGTGTTACAGCAGTCACGTTATTTATTTAGTCGTGATGTGTGTGTATGCTCATTTAGAGCTTTACATTACATTTGGATTTGAGTTGTAATAATTAACCGAGACTAAATTCGGTTTGATTCTATTTTGTGTGGTGAGCATGTTATGAAAAGAAAAATTTTCAGGATGATTATTTTGTGATGTGGTATTTTCATGTCTCGGATTTTGAATTGTTATTCTAAAATTCGGGGTGTGACAGTTTGGTATCAGAGCGTAAGGTACATATTTGGTGATATGTCAATACTTACCGAGTGATGGCCCGTCTGCAGCGGATCCCCATCGTGTGCTCTTCGGTATTGACAATGTCATTGGGTATGTGAGTGCGTTAGGTTGGCTAGGAACGTTAGTACTTTTAGGAAATTTGAGTATCGTTATGTATGATCAGTACTTGGTTAATATGGACTTGCATTGACTTATGCTTTATTTAAGTGTTATGCGTGTATTAATCAAGTATATCATGCTTATTAGGTAATGGAGATTGAGGGAAACGAGGCCAGAGGTCGGGGTAGAGGTAGACCTCGTGGCAGGGGTAGAGGCCGAGGAAGGGGTAGGGCCCCTCCAGTCGAAGAAGTATTCGAGTCGGAGGAAGATGCACCATATGAGGATCAGCCTATTCCTCCTGTAGCTGTGGTTGATAATCCTGCTCGCTTGCTGATGCTAGCAAGGGAAATTACTCGCTTGGGAGCAACCAAGTTTGGAGGAGGCACAGACTATATGGTGGCGGATCGTTGGATAGAGGATTTGCAGACTTATTTCGATCTGCTTGATTGCACTGAGACCGATAAGAGGAAGCTAGCCGCTTTCATGCTGAAGGATGAGGCTAGGGTGTGGTGGAACGTCACTCAGAGGAGCATTGAGGTGTCTACCTTGACATGGGACGGCTTTGAGAGGCTGTTCAGGGAGAAGTACTTTCCACCAGCAGTGAAGGAGAGGTTGGAGCGAGAGTTCCTTGCACTTGTACAGGGGAAGATGACTGTAATTGAGTATGATGCGGAGTTCTCCAGATTGTACAAGTATGTGAGGCAGATGGAGGATGAGGACTTGGCCAAGAAGTTTCAGAGAGGGTTGAGTCCTTCGATCGAGCGTGATGTAGCTATCTTGGAGCTGAAGACCAAGAGAGAGATCTTGGCTAAGGCACAGATCATTGAGCAGCAGAACCTGATTCGTAGAGAGAAGGAGTCTGCTGAGAGAGACTTCCAGGGCAAGGGGAAGGCCATAGCAGGGAGCAGTAGAGCTAGAGACTTCAGGGGTGGGTTCTGGAAGAGACAGAGGACTCAGTTTCAGCATCAGGCTCCAGCTAGGGCAGCAGTAGCTCCTCCTGTTCAGGCTATGCCTATCAGGCAGATAGCACCAGCAGCTCCAGTGAAGTGCTTTAACTGTGGCGAGCCGGGCCACATCTCTCGTGCGTGCACGAAGCCACGGGGTAGGTTATGCTACAGTTGTGGACAGGCAGGGCATCAGGCTAGGGAGTGTCCTCGGATTCAGGGTAGAGTGCAGGGTAACCAGCAGAGGCAGTTACCACCTACTCATGCTAGGGTCTTTGCCATCGGTCAGGCAGGCACGGGAGTGGAAGGTACCTTATCTGTTTATCACTTTCTTGCTAGAGTACTGTTTGATACGGGAGCCTCACACTCTTTCATATCTAGTTCGGTTGTGGATGTTTTGGGTTTGATTGCTATGCCTCTGACTAGATCATTGTGTGTTACATCACCTCTCGGTGTGTCTCTTGAGCTTAGCATGCTTTGTGATGATTGCCCTATTGGGATTGGTGGCAGAGAGTTCTCTGCATCTTTGATTGTAATTCCGGATCACACGTATGATGTGATTTTGGGTATGGATTGGTTGAGCCCGAACCATGCTGTTATTGATTGCTTTAGGATGATTGTGTCCTTCCATGTTCCGGGACAACCGGTGTTTCATTACCGTTGCCTGAAGTCTGACATCACCATGAGGATAGGGATTTTGGCCCATATTGAATCAGGGAGTAGTACTTCAAAGATTTCAGGGATTCCTGTAGTTTCAGAGTATGAAGATGTGTTTCAGGAGATCCCTGGGTTACCTCCGAAAAGGGTAATGGACTTCTCCATTGATGTGATACCAGGTACTTCACCTGTGTCAAAAGCACCTTATCGAATGGCTCCAGCTGAACTTCAGGAGTTGAAGGTTCAGATTGAGGGCTTACTTGCACAAGGGTTCATTCAGGCAAGTGTGTCTCCTTGGGGTGCACCAGTGTTGTTTGTGAAGAAGAAGGATAGTTCACTTCGTCTATGTGTGGATTATCGACAGTTGAACAAGGTGACCATCAAGAATAGGTACCCTTTACCTAGGATTGATGACTTGTTCGATCAGCTTAGAGAAGCTACTGTATTCTCGAAGATTGACTTGAGGTCTGGATATCACCAGTTGAGGGTGAAGGAGGAAGATATTCCAAAGACGGCGTTCAGGACCAGGTATGGACATTTTGAGTTTCTTGTCATGCCTTTTGGTCTCACGAATGCCCCCGCAGCATTTATGGACTTGATGAACCGTACGTTCAGTCCTTACTTGGATCAGTTTGTGGTAGTGTTCGTTGACGACATCTTGATTTATTCAAGGTCGTCAGCGGAGCATGAGAGGCATCTGCTAATAGTGCTGCAGACATTGAGAGAGCAGAAACTATTTGCCAAGTTCGAGAAGTGCGACTTCTGGCAGAGTGAAGTCAAGTTCCTTGGTCATGTGGTCTCGAAGGATGGAGTTTCTGTGGATCCTTCGAAGGTTGAAGCAGTGATGAGTTGGAGTCGCCCTACTACGGTTACAGAAATCCGTAGCTTCCTTGGATTGGCCGGTTATTACAGGCGGTTCATTGAAGGGTTTTCTGGTATTGCTTCGGCTTTGACCAAATTGACCAGGAAAGACACTCAGTTTGTATGGTCGGATAAGTGTGAGAAGGCTTTCATTGAGCTGAAGACTAGATTGACTACAGCTCCGGTGTTGACTATTCCTACTAGTGGTGGTGGACTAGTCATTTACAGCGATGCATCTCATCAGGGTTTGGGGTGTGTGTTGATGCAGAATGGTAGTGTTGTTGCTTATGGTTCTAGACAGTTGAAGGTACATGAGCGGAATTACCCTACTCATGATCTAGAGCTAGCAGCTGTGGTGTTTGCCTTGAAGATTTGGAGGCACTATCTTTATGGTGAGAAATTCGAACTCTTTTCTGATCACAAGAGTTTGAAGTATCTATTCTCCCAGAAGGAATTGAACATGAGGCAGAGGAGATGGATGGAGCTCATTAAGGACTATGATTTCACCTTGGAGTATCATCCCGGAAAGGCGAATGTGGTGGCGGATGCTTTGAGTAGGAAACCGCGGGTAATCATGGCATCGATTATGGTGCAGGAGTGGCGCATGTTAGAGGCTGCATCTGAGTTTGACCTTATGCCCGCAGGAGCAGGACAGGGAATCTTTCTCGGTAGTATCACCTTACAGCCCACCTTGATCTCCAGGATCATTCAGGGTCAGACACTTGATGAGTTTGCTCAGGCGAGGATTTCTGAGATGACTGCTGACCCGGATGTGGAGGGTCCTTCTGAGTGGATGATTGGGGCTGATGGAGGGTTGAGATTTCGAGGGAGATTGTATGTACCGAGTGTTGATAACCTCAAGGAGGAGATCATGCGGGAAGCACATAGGTCTCGATATACTATACATCCAGGAGGTACTAAAATGTATATGGATCTACGAAGGCAGTTTTGGTGGTATGGTATGAAGAGGGATGTGGCGGAACACGTGTCGAAGTGTCTTACCTGTCAACAGGTGAAGGCAGAGCATCAGAGACCAGCAGGAATGCTGAACCCCTTATCGATTCCTGTGTGGAAATGGGAAGACATCTCTATGGACTTTGTGACTGGATTGCCCAGATCCAGGCAAAGTTATGACTCGATTTGGGTGATTGTTGACCGGTTGACTAAATCAGCACACTTCCTTCCGGTGGCAAAAACGTACTCAGGTGATGCATTGTGTAAGTTATATGTGAACGAGATAGTGAGGCTTCATGGAGTGCCTGTGACGATTGTATCGGATCGTGATGCTCGTTTCACATCGGAATTCTGGCGTAGGTTCCACAAGGCATTTGGTACGTCTCTTGCTATGAGCACTGCATTTCACCCACAAACAGATGGACAGACCGAGAGAGTGAATCAGGTGATGGAGGACATGCTCAGAGCTTGTGTTCTGGACTTTAAGGGTAGTTGGGCGGATCATCTGCCATTGGTAGAGTTTGCCTACAACAACAGCTATCACTCTAGTATCGGTATGGCTCCATATGAGGCTCTTTATGGTAGGCCATGTAGAACTCCTATCTGTTGGGCGGAAGCAGGGGATAAAGGGCTCATCGGACCTGAGATGGTACAGGAGACTACAGAGAAGGTCACTACTATTCGGGACAGAATCCGAACTGCACAGAGTAGACAGAAGAGTTATGCTGACTTGAAGAGGAGACCGTTGGAGTTTGAGACAGGTGATCTTGTGTTCTTGAAAGTCTCACCAATGAAAGGTGTAGTGAGATTTGGCAAGAAGGGAAAACTCGCACCGAGGTATGTTGGACCCTTTGAGATTCTAAAAAGGGTTGGTAACTTAGCATATCGTCTTGCTTTACCTGTTAGCATGTCGGGTGTGCACAACGTTTTCCATGTGTCTCTGCTCAGGAAGTATGTTCGAGATGAGTCTCACGTGATTGACCACGGTACGATTGAAGTGAACCCGGATGTGACGTTTGTAGTTGAACCTGTTCGTATCTTGGATAGGTCTACAAAGAAACTTCGTAGGAAAGAGGTTGATCTCGTGAAGGTGTTGTGGAGTCATCATGATGAGGGTGATGCATCATGGGAGTTAGAATCTGACATGAGGACGAGGTATCCACAGCTTTTTGGGGAATTGGGTACTTGAATTTCGGGACGAAATTCCTTTAAGGGGGGTAGATTGTAATACCCGCAAATTCCATTTTAATTTCGAATTATTGTATCGAATGATTATTATGCGATTTCACTACTTATGTTCGATAATCATTCATTTTTACAATTATCAAAGTTTCGAAACGTTTATTTTAACGAAAAGCTCGAAATACTCGGTTTGAGAAATCGACTTTTTCTACGTACGAAATTTGGAGAAACTTCCTTCATGAAAGTTGTAGAGCTCGTTGATACGAGTCCGTGCACATGCGGAACACGAAGATCGGATTTTTTCTGAATTAGTTATCGAATTACGAAGTTTTCCGAAACTTGTATATATAGAAAAATTTTTGCAAACCCTAATTTTTTTTCCCTACCGGTTCCTCTTTCTTCTTTTTTTTCTTTCTTCTTCTTCCTCGTCCGTTTCTGGAAAAAAAAAAAACCTGGACTCTCTCTCTCTCACAGTCCTCTCGGCCGAAAGGGGAGAAATTCTTCTCCTTAATTGTTCTCCCTCCACAGACCACCTCTCGACCTCAAACCAAGTCCCAGGCGTTCATCTCGAGCTGCTCTAGCTCCCGGAGGCAGTCTCACACGGCGGCGCAGCCTGTGGTGGCGGCGGCGAAGCCCGAACCGAAAACGTCCATTTTCGGTTCGATCTCGATATCTCGAGCTACACTCCATTATTTCACTTGATTCTTGCTTCATTGAGCTCGCCTCAACTTCCTCTACAAGCACCAAAAAGGACCGGAGCTGGGTCGAACGTTTTCACGTTCGTCGGAGCTCGACCCGAACGGATCGAAATACCGAAACTTTCGATCAAGATATCTCGAGCTATACACGATCGTTTCTTGTGATTCCAAGCTTGTTGAGTTCGCAAGGAAGTTCTGAACAAGTTTCCAGAAGGGATCGGGGCCTGAGGTTGCAGTTTTCACGTCGGTTTTCAAGCTCACCGGTTTCTGCATTTTTTCCGGCCACCGACTGTAAATCGGTAATTTCGACGCCTTCCGTTCATTTTTAGGTCTTGTGCTAGTTATGAAAGTTGCTCAGAATGATGAAACGAAGGGGACAAGCTCGGCCCCGACACCATTGGTGGTGGTCGGTGGCGGCTCTGTCCCTAACTCCGGCGGCCTTTTCCGGCCACCTCCGGAGGTCTAAAATTTGGTTTCTGTTCATTTTATGATTCTATGTTTCGATACGATCATTTCGGCGTATTATACGTATTTTTTGGATATCGTATGAATTAGTTATGAATTTTGTGATTTCGATCGATTTCGGTCGTTAGATTTTTGATCTGTGAAATTATGACTGTTGGATGAACTTGTAATTTTGTTATGATGATCATATGACTGTCCCAGAGGCTTTGTGTGGTCATGGGCGAAGATCCGACCGTTGGATCTTCGTATATGTGAAAAACGGTAATTAGGGGAGCAATTCGTGAGAAACCGCTCGTCGGATTTTAATGTAAATTAGAATCTGACCGTTAATTAGTGGTTAAATTATGAGTTGAAATTGTTGGCTAAATTCGAATCACATTTGATTAGGTGATTGACGGATTTTAATTTCGTGGGCTAGCGGCGTTAATTATAAATTATAATTTATAATTATATTGAAGACGCAGCGGGAGTTTCGAGGTGAGTAAAACTCACGTGGTTCATATTACGAACCGAGCATTTAATTTATTTATTTTTGGTAATTGTGTGAAAAATATTTGCGGATTAAATATTTGTTTTAAAATTTCATGGACTTGAATTACCACGGTCCATAGGTAAGTAAAATGAATTTTAACTATACAAATGAATTTCATAATTTTCTTGTGTGAACTATAGATGGTATTAGTGGTCATTCCTGAGTGGATGATTACGTATATATATATTTACGTGGAAAATATATATTGATGAGTGGATTGTTTGATTGATGATATGATTGAGTGAAATTGATGAGTTGATTTTATTACAGTTGTGTGATTTCATAATAATATGATGTATCTTGGTTGGGTTGATTTCAGTATGTGAAATTTTATGTTGTGTTCATTTATGGGTTTAGGGTCGATGTAATGACTGGTGTGGAAAATCGGACGCTCTAATCCTAGTGTGGATGATGGGATACGATTGGTTGAGTATGTGGAATTATTGGACGTTCTAAATATGTATATAGGTATACATATTGATGAAATACAATAATTGATAAATATGTCGGATGCCATAACCTAGGCCAGGTGACGGGCTACGATTCAGTTAGAGCTCTAGTCTGTCAAATACCGTATTTTTATAAATACGATGATGAGAGTTGTGAGGAAAGTTGTGAGTTGGGTTGTCTTGATATATTGGATTGGTGTTTGATTGAAATTGTTATTATTTGCATATGTGGAAATAATTGAGTGTTGCTGTGTGTGGAAATAAATGAGATTAATTTTAAGCAACAGTTCATTCTTTTACTCATACAAGCTTTCATAAGCTTACCGGGTTTTGTGTTGTTGCAATCCCGGTACACTATTCAATGGTGTAGCGGATATTCCTGCAGGTCAGGATAACCAGGGAGGTGATCGGGCTGCTTAGGTGTTACAGCAGTCACGTTATTTATTTAGTCGTGATGTGTGTGTATGCTCATTTAGAGCTTTACATTACATTTGGATTTGAGTTGTAATAATTAACCGAGACTAAATTCGGTTTGATTCTATTTTGTGTGGTGAGCATGTTATGAAAAGAAAAATTTTCAGGATGATTATTTTGTGATGTGGTATTTTCATGTCTCGGATTTTGAATTGTTATTCTAAAATTCGGGGTGTGACAGTAACTCACAAGCTCGAGTTAACCCATTACCCTTTCTTAGTTCCTCATTAAGTAAATACAAACTCACCACTTAATCTATTTTCGATTTTGCAACCTAGACACAAGCTCGCTAAGTTTAACATATCAAAATCAATAAGCAAGAAAAGGGTTTGGATAAATCTAGGGTCACAAGTACGTTGGTAGTCTTGCTAAGCCTATGGTTTGAGTCACATGTAATTCACGAAAACATTTTGCTACTCAATTGGAATGAACACAAGACATATACGAATCTAGTGTTACTCCTAGCATTAGAATCCTAACTTATTCATTTAGTTGCTCACCTAAGCAAATAAGTAAAGATTCATCTTGTAGACACGGTGAAACAAGCACTCAATTGTTTTCTTTTTCGGCATACATATATTTTTTTTTATGGACAAGTCTTTCCCCCACACTTGCTTACAAAAGTACCTTGAACATAAGTATCTCTCTAAAGATTGCCCCACTAATTCCTTAGGATAGGGTAAGGATATATCTATACTAAGCTCATGGTAAAAGAGTTTGTGGGTGATGAAAGAAAACGGCTTAATGTAGGCTCAAAAGGGGTTTATCTAGGGGGTTGCACAATTTGTGTGCATATAGGGACACAGGTTTAATTTGGCTATGGTGGTAAATCCTAGTGCCTATATCCCTTCAAAGGTTCTAGCATTAGATTGGCAAAAAGTTTCGATAGGCATGAAAGATGAGTTCTAGCATTCTTACTTACATTAAAAGTTGCGGTCAATATGCATAGTCAAGATGAAATGACATGTGAAATCAACAAATCCTCGTCAAGAAAATAGGATGATCTAATAAAGTCACTCAAAAAAGAAAAGCACATATACAGGATCAAACGCTCACAAGGGTTAAAATTAAGTTCAACTTGTCCTAGCATGCATCAGTCAATTCTCAAGTATCACATTAGCCTAACCATCAATGCATATATGTTAAGCATAATAATCATAAAAATCCATTAGCAATTACTTGAAATCAAGAATCTGACATATACTTGTAATCATTTTGTGACCATAATAAATTTCTGAAAAGTTCAGACTTGTAGTATTTGGAAGAACCCTAAAGACTCAACAAAGAATAAACCTAAGAACTAGACTCTTTTTTTTTTTTTTTTAGATAACAAAAAGTTCAAATTCCTTCCCCTCACACTTAAACTAAACATTGTCCTCAATGTTTGATCTAGAATTAATCATGCAACGATATAGTTAAGTATAGAAGGAAAGACAAAAACACAACAAAAAAAGATATAGTTAAGAAGAGTCGAGAATGCTCCCTCATGTAGACCTCTCAATGCTTATGATCTTTGGACACCGACCTAAGGTTATAAGCTTTGAATTTCTAGTGTGCGCGGGCTCCATGCCAAATGCCCTTCAAAGATGCTCCAATAATGCTCAAAGTCAATAGGAAACAATACTTTTCAACTAGCACACACACAAAAACATAAAATCGAACAAAACAAGAAGCAAACAAAGAAAACAAAAGGAATAAAGAAAGCTTCCCTTAGAAAAGTACCACAATCTTCCTCCTTCATTCAATGGGTTGCCTCCCAAGAAGCGCTTGGTTTAAGGTCTTCAGCCGGACAAGGCAATTCTTCAAGAGTAATCAGGAGGTTTTGGTCTTGGTTCCATGAGATGCTTGACCCTTTTCAAAGATGCTAGGTGGTCCCTTTTAAGCAACTTGTGCTCCTTGGTAAAAATGGAAAGATAGGATTTCAATTTTCTCATTTTCTTTCTCTTCTTCCATTGACTCATTCTCTTCTTAGATCCCACAAACATGGCCAAAAGAATCTTGTAACAGATTTGGGGTATTCATCTATCACCATCTCCACATGATCAACAAGCTCAAGGGCTTCTTGGATGGAGGGAACACATGCAAAGCTCGAATGTGGCAAGTAATGATCAGGTGGTCAGCCATGTGATGGAATTAGAGGCTCGCCTATAGGAGATTTGTTGGACTCCTCTTCTAAGCAATCCCTCATGTCATCCTTGTATTCTTGATCTTTATGAGCTATAATGATTGCTTCTGGCACTTGGGACTCATCTACATGGAGCTCAACCTTACTTTCTTTATTGTAAAGTTCTTCTTATGCCAAGGACTCCTCAATATCACTATTTTCACATGCTTCAAGCTTGGTTGTACATTGTAACACATAATCCTCACACGTCCCAGCCTCAAGTTTCTTTTCATATGGCTCATCCATAACTGTATCTTCATCCTCATCCAAAATTGACTCATGGAATACATTATGAGGTTGAGATAAGGTTGTGACTTCAAGGGGCTGCCCTAAACTTGTAGTAGGTATATTAGGGTGCTCCATAAGTACCTTGGTCTCCAAAGGCTCATTAGCTTCTGCCCAATCTTCCTCGCCCGTCAACACCTCATGATATGACTCTTGAACACAAGACTGCATTTCCTACTCTGCTGTTTCTTGGTCCAAAGCATTAATAATTTGCTGAATATGTCTCTCAATATTCTCCATGGCTTTGTCCATATTCCTTGATGATTCTTCTGCACTTTTCGCAACTTTTTGTACAATTGCCTCAAGGGAAGGCTTCATTGGATCAACCAAGACGACTGGTACTTGCTCTTGGTATGACAGCCACATGAATGAGTCAATATCATGATGATAAGAATCATACATAGGGACTTGATAAGGCTGCCATGAGTTGAACCCTTCCGGATTCCATGAAGAGTTAGTATATGTCCATCCATTGTTGTAAATGCTTGAGTTGGGATCCTCCCACATTATACTAGCTTGCTCGATAGAACCTTGGAATTGCACTCCGAAAACAAAACAAAACAAAAACTTAGTATATTACATAATTGAAAAACACAAAAACAAAACATATTAGCAATTAAGGAAAACAATCCCCGGCGACACGGCGCCAAAAATTAGTACGTCTTAAACGATGCACAACTTAAACCTTGCACTCAAACATCATCGTTGGTAATATAGTGATCAAGCAAGGGTCATTACCCGCTGAAGATTGTTTCTAAATTGCTAATCAAATGTCACAAACTACTCTAAACTTTGCTACTGAACAGTTAACGAAAATAAATTAAGTAACTAACCTAGACTCAATGGAATTTTCTGAAAATTGTACAGGACATTAAAGACATATTTAACAACATGTACACAAAATTTCAGAACAACTGGAGTTGAATTTCTATATGAAATAAATCACGTAAAACTGAACACATAAGCTAATCAAACAGAAACAGATTTTATAAGATTCTAAAACTATTAACATAAACAAAGCTAAGGACTCATTCTCTACCACCGAACACATTCATTCATATCAAAACTTAGTTATGGAATTCTAATTCTCAATTGAATTTACCCGAAATTAACTCACAAGCTCGAGTTAACCCATTACCCTTTCTTAGTCTCATTAAGTGAATACAAGCTCACCACTTAATCTATTTTCGAATATGCAACCTAGACACAAGCTCGCTAAGTTTAACATATCAAAATCAATAAGCAAGAAAAGGGTTTGGATAAATCTAGGGTCACAAATATGTTGGTAGTCTTGCTAAACCTATGGTTTGAGTCACATGTAATTCGCGAAAACATTTTGCTACTCAATTGGAATGAACACAAGACATATATGAATCTAGTGTTACTCCTAGCATTAGAATCCTAACTTATTCATTTAGTTGCGCACCTAAGCTAATAAGTAAAGATTCATCTTGTAGACACGGTGAAACAAACACTCAATTGAAAATATAGAAAACCAAAAACTAAAATGTCATCAATATGAATTGAACATGTTCGGGGCTTTGAAATCGCCCCTAGCTACAAAAAGATTTAGCTAGACATAGTTATGAAGAAAAAAAAAATTAGAAGAAAAGAAAAGGAAGAGATGATAGTTGGATGATGGCAGAAAGGATGTTGTTCGTTCTCCTCTTGTGCGGTAGACATAAGTCTAAACTAAATGTCTCTTTCTCTCCATTCAGCTCTCACACTTAATTATGCTCTCTAATATGGTCATCTCTCTCCCAATACTCTCTATCTGCTATCCATTCCAGCCCTTGCTTTTATAGAGCTCCTAGCACTAGTTATTGCAGCTGGAAATATTCTTTTGTCAAAGATGGATGGCTGTAACTTGTCAAAATTGGTGTGCTGTAGTTGTTGTAAAGGAATGGTGGCTGCAATCTTGTCAAAATTGGTGGATACAAAGTTGCTGTTTTTCAAGAGTAGTGTGTTGCAGCTACAGTTAAAGTTTGGTGTCTTGCAACTTTGCCAAGTTAGGTGTGCTGCCACTTCAGTTAAAGTATCAGATTCTCTGAATGTCTGACCTTGCTGTACTAATTCGGCCATAACATTTTGTAGAAAAAATGATATGGATGAACAATTAAAGGTTCTGGAAACTATACATCCAAGGCTTTCCAATCATATAAAGGTCACTTTCTCATTCGCTCTGAGCTGTTCTCAGTTTCATTTTGAAATTGACTGATCTGCACAAACAGATTTGTTGATTTGGCTTCTTTTCTTCTACTTTGCTCCATAACACCAACAAAACATAAAAATAAAGTAAATGACTCAAATAGATGGAAAACTAGCTACAAAAACATGAAGAAATTAATATAGAATCATGTACATTTATGAGCTTATCATGAGGGTTGGGTGCGGTGGATAAAAGCATCGTGGCTTTGGATCAGATGACTGAGGTGGCTGATGCTGAAGGTGTGGAAGAGGGTTTTGCCGCTGAGGGATTGGTATGATAAGAAGAGTGATTTTCTGAGGAGGGATAAGATGTTCAAGTCCAATTTGGAGCTGTTGAACTCTTTGCATAACCAATGCTGCAAGACCCGGATGTCGTTGTTGTTTTCGGGTTAACTAAGGAAGACATTGGATGAGAATGGAGGTAAGGCTTGAATCCCGGTGAGAATGGGAATGCGTAGTAGTGATGGGAATTCATCGAATGTTGGTGTCTCACATGTGATTTTGATATTTGTGTTACGAGTCCCACATCAAGAAACAGAGGCTGTATGGAGCTCTTCATATACAGAGACCTTACAAGAAAGCTTGTCCTCTAGGGGACATCTGATAAAATTGGAACAATACAGAGAAGATTAGTATGGCCCCTGTGCAAGGATGACACGCATAAATCTAGAAATGGTCCAATGTTTTTATTTTCCTCCCAATTCTGCATCTCTCTCTCTTATTGATTCCAGCTAGTTAACCTTTAATTTGCATTCTGACCCTTTCTGCAGATGTGTGTTAATGAGGAAGTATTCCCCATTGTGTATTGGAACTGTGATATTTGCACCAATTGTTGTTGAAGATGCATACAATTTGTCACAACTTGTGTATCATTCAGTTTAGCTCCATTGTAGCTTTAAAGTCACAGAAGCTTCCCCTCAGCAGAAGTAGTGAGTCGATTCAGTTGATGATCAATCATGGCCCCGCCTATTCTTCATCTTGACTTAGCAGCATTTTCGAAATTCGGATGCTTTTTGAATATGAAGTTGGATCCTATTTTCATCTCATTGTTCAGTCACACACTTAAGCTGGAAGTGAGATCAAGGAAGGTGTCTTCACTGCAAGGGATTGTGATACCACCCATGGGATGATCGTATCCAAATTCTTCTTCAGTTTGACTCAGCAAATCCATAAATTAAGGTTGGTTCAAGTATGATATTGGAATCACAAATCGCTTCCTCTGGCTCTCTCCAACATAGACTGCAAAATATCCTTTTGGGATGTCTAAGGTCTTTGAAGCTGTCTGGTTGTTATTAGATAGAGATCGAATAAGACTTCTCTTGGGGTTTGAAATTCTAGGGAGCCGGAAACCCATAGTTTCTATATTTTTAAGAGGAAGAGAACAATGAAAATTCTTGAAAGGATGAAGAAACAAGAGTAGGATTTGATGTTTATGAAGGAGAAGACTTGAGTTCTTGATGATTGATTTGTGTGTGTATATATAGATGATGAAAAGGGGTGTGGAAGATCATGTGAAGACCCGAAATTTCAGTTAAATATTTCGTAATTGAATATTTCTCAAATTATATGAATTATGAGTTGTGGGTGTGATTGGAATGTTGTTGCGTGAGAAATTTGGTTTCGAATGATTTTAGTATCCAAATTTAACGTTATTTAGGGTTATTAAAATTGACTTATTTATACGTAAGGAATTTGAGGAAACTTCCTTCATGAAAGTCGTAGAGCTCGTCGATATGAGTTCGTGCATATGTGGAACGCAAGAATCGGAGTTCGTATGAGAAAGTTATCGCGTTTCGAAAAGTTTCCATTTCAGGTATATATAGGTTATTATTTCCGGAAATATCCGAAAATAGCATAATTATCCAAAACAGGAAACCACTGGTTACTGTTCATCTTCTCTCTCTCTCTTCCTCCGTCGGCCGAAAACAGAGCAATTCTTTTACCGGCCTTTTCTCACAGCTCCAGCCACCATTTGAGGTGAAACGAAGCCCAGATCGACTCTATTCCTTCCTGTGAGTCGACTGCTGGTCACGGTTTCCCCTCTCGTCGCGGCTACACGGCGGTGGAACTCAAAAATCAATCCGAGCCCTAAAACGAACCAGTGGCGATTTCTCCTAGCTCCGGCCACCAAAACTTGAGTTCTTTATCTTGTTGAACTCGTATTAAGGAGTAGAACACGCAACAAAAAGACCCAGACCAGAAGTGAAGCTTTTGACGTCGAACGGAGCAACTATCGGAAAATTTCGGTTTTCCGGCTAACCGGGCTGTTTTTAGGTATTTTCGACCACTTCCATTTGTTTTCTCACTTCGTGCTAGTTATGAAAATTGCTCAAAATGATGAAACGAAGAGGATAAGCTCGGCTCCGACACCATTGGCAGTGGTCGGCGGCGACTCTGCCCTAAACTCCGGCGGCCCTTTCCGGCCACCTCCGGGGGTACCATGAGTAGTTTCTGCTCATTTTTAGATTCTACATGTCGATACGATCATTTTGATATATAGCATGTGAAGTTTGGATATCGTATGATTTAGTTATGAATTTTACGATTTTGATTGATTTCGATCGCTCGATTTGTGATCTATGAAGTTTGGACCGTCCGATAGAATTCTAGTTTTGATATAATGATCGTAGGACTGTCCCGATGACCTTGTGTGGTCACGGGTGAAGATCCGACCGTTTGATCTTCATATAAGTGTGTTTTTGAAATTATACGCTAAGTTAATTATCGTTTTGATTAGGTGTTTGACGGATTTGTTAGCGGACGATTGTGAATCGTATTTTGGGCTGTAAGAAGACGCAACGGGAGTTTAGAGGTGAGTAAATCTCACTTGGTTCATTTACGAACCGAATTTCCTTAATTACCCAATTTATTTGTTATGTGTGAGAAAATGGTTTTAAGAAATGTGTTTTAAAGTATATTAAAAATGAATTTCTTGATTTTGCATCGTGTGAACTATAGTTATTATTAGTGATCATTTCTGTGTGGATGGTTACGTATATATATATTTACGTGATTATATATTGAATGATGTGACATTGAGGTGTGGAATTGTGATAGTATGTTGTTGATAAATGTTGATAATATGATTTTATTATGTTGTTAATATTTGATAAATGTTGGTGATAAGCATGTTGATTTTGTGAGTTGAATAGAAGGTAGAGAAACGTATGATTCCGATGATCGAATGGTCTAAGGATCTTCGGCTAATGATAACCGGAGTGTATGTGTTCTGAGGACAGGGAGGTCCAAAGTTCGACCGTTAAATAATAGCGGGGATATATTGTTCTGAGGACATGAAATGGTCCAAAGTTCGCGGGTTACTGAGTAACCTGGAGGTGCCGTTACTTGACCCTAGGCCAAGGTGTCAGAGGTAACGAGGCAGTTAGAGCTCTAACCTGGGGCCAAAGTGGCGATAGTTGTGATTAGGTGCCAAAGTGGCGAGAGTTGTGATTTGGTGATTGTGGAGATGTGTTCCATGTTGTTTCATGTGTGTTGGATTGATGTTTCTTGTGGTTGTTGATATTGTTGGATGTTTACTTGAGATAAATAAGTTGTGGTCTAATAAATCAACCGTTCATTCTTATTTACTCACACGAGCTTTCAGAAAGCTTACCGGGTTTTGTGTTGTTGCAATCCCGGTACACTATTCAAATGGTGTAGCGGATAATCCTGCAGGTCAGGATAATCAGGGTGGTGAGCGAGCTGCGTAGGGTAGCAGGGTTGAGACCAACACTTGGTCTATTTTGGTGTGTTTTGTAGACTCTTTTGAGCATAACTTTGTATTTATGTTAGTATTATAATAATTGACTCGAGAGATAGTTGCTACGAGGGTTGTATTATGGTTTGTGAGATGTTGGTTTTGAGAAAAAAAAAAAATACAGGACGCTATTTGTTTAGTTGTATTCATGTTCCGGATTTGAATTTATTATTCGAAATTCGGGGCGTGACAGATCATCTGCTACACAAAATGAGTGCTTATGTTCGCACCGATGAGGGACACAACTTGTTTCAAATCAAGATATCACATGGCTTTGTCTTGTCCTTCACATAACTCATCCCCCAGCAGATACATATGCTATTGTCGTCTGGTACTTCCTTGAGTTAACAGACTAGACAGGGACCACCCAAAGTGAGATATCTTCCCTGATTCAGACTTGAAGTTCTAGTCTGAGCTGGTGTGTAGGGTTTCTTTGCAGACAAGTATTGGTGGATTACCAAGCCAATTAGCCAACCTAGCATGTGGTTTTGCTGCTTCATGTATGATATCTATGATCTCCACTTACAAAAAGCTGAGGAATTATTTCATTTTTTCCAGTCAAACAACAAAAGTCAGTTGATTGGCAACCATGACGAGAAAACAGCCCAAGTATTGATTTTTAAAATGAGTTTCAAGCTATTTACTCAAACTTTTTTTTTTACCCAGCCATTAAGAAATTTGGACAATTACTGGTACATATCCAGATATGCGGCACACAAGCACACGCTCACACATATATAATATACTGTTTTGTTGTTTGAACTGGAAATTCTCTAATCTTTTGATTACTTGGGTTTCTTCTCCTAGCTACTTGAACTTATTTAGTGTATAATGGTTATATCTTCCCTTATTTCTAGATGTTTTGTTGCACTTTTTATTCATTTTGAATCTTGCTGCACTTTAGTTTACATCAGTATTGTGTATTATGGTACCATTACCTTACTAGTATCTAATTCTCAGAGATTGTAATGCTGTTGATATGTGCTTGAAGATGCCACCACAGTGGCAAAGCCCAACGTCAAATCAATGAAAGTGCCCCACATGCACTTCTTTATATATTTCTAGGTTTGGTTTTCTCTCTTTCTTTACCCCCAAAATAAAAAGCTATTGTATTCTTCCCTTTTCTTTTCATATTTTTCATCTGCTATGATATTATCCTTTACCATTTTGACAGTTTCTGGCTCAATATCTGCAGATATTAATGGTAATGTTAATGTTGATGTGTCTAATCAAAGACACTATCTTATATTTGGCATGCCATTATAAAAATTCAGATGAGCCATTATATCATCAAAGTATTACGTCCTTTTCCAACAATGCTGTGATGACGACAATGATATAATGAAAAATTAGACATGGAAGTTTATCAGGAATTGAAATATATTCTTTTGCATTCCCATATTTTCCAGGGAACAAGTAAGTTTTGTATAGGAGCAAACAGACAGAATTTGACTCTCATTAAGTTCAAAATTTGGAGTTCCATGAACTTCAGACTAATTGCTTAGAGAGAATATACAATGTTCATATTTGCCTGCTTCATAAGATGTGATTTGATTCTTCTTCAAAATTTGGAAATCTCTCTTCAGCTCAGAAGCAGCTTCAAGAATACAGCAGGCTGGTTTCCCCTCCACACAAGAGTGATTTCATTCAGTGGATGATCAAATTATCAACCGAAGCTTCTTCTTCATCTTGACTCAGCAGCGAGTTTCAAAATGAGGATGTTTTGGATCCAAGATCAGCTTCATTAGTGTTTACTCACACCCTTAAGTGGGAAGTGAGATGAATGAAGGTGTCTTCACTGCAAGGAATTGTGATACCACCCATTGGATGGTGGTATCCAAATTCTTCTTCAGCTCGACTCAGCAAATCCTGAAACAAAGGCTGGTCAAATATGATATTGGAACCACAAATCGTTTCTTCTGGCTCTCTCCAACATAGACTGCAAAGTAGCCTTTTGGGATATCTGATGTCTTTGTGTTAGCGATTCTAGGCAATCGGAAACCCATGGTATGTGTATACTGAAGTGATCAAAGAGGGAAGAAAAGATTTCAAAGGACTTGAGAAATAGAGGAAGCTTAATTTGATGCTTGCAAGGAGAGGAGTTGATAAGTTTGCTCCTGAATCTGATCATGTGTGTATATATAGAGAAATGGTATGTGGAAAATCATCTGCTACATGAAATTAGTGGTGAAGAGGCATTGAGATGGGCTCCTGCAGGTAGGAACACTAGCTTGTGAGAAACCACATGGGTTTGTCTTCCAACTCAAATCACATATAAATGGTACCACCCTGCATACTTGGAGAGAAACATTGTTCCCTACCTCCTTTAGATATATAGCAGACAAGAAGAGGGCTACACAGGTTTCAATCCATCTACCAGTCTATGTTAAATGATAAGGTTGGGTTATGATAAGTGGCTGCAATCATCTGCTAAATGCATGAAGCTAGTAAGCGGTGAAGTAGGTCCATCATATTGTACATGAAATGAGTGATCGAATGAGGGTCACTAGCTTGTGAGAGATCCTGAAATCACATGGGTTTGTCTTTCTATTCTCTTAAGTCTGTGTTCTCCCATCAATTTTACATATATACTAGTGAAGAAACTCTGTCTAATATTGTAGTAACATGCCTTTCCAACACCCTATACAGAAGATACAAGAAAGTGACTACTAGAAGTGAAAATTATCCAAGAAATAAGTGGCAGGCTCTAGACACAGTCCTGTCCAACATTGATAATTAATGCTGTCACAAGTCACAACGAGAATTGGTGGTGCTAAGATATGTAGTCATGCTATATATCTTGAATGGGAGTATGGAGCCAGCCTAGCATTATGTTGTTGTTTTATCTACAATCTACAATCTCTAGTTTCAACAACCTGGGGAGGTTTTATTTGGTCAGTCTAGAAAGTTCATTTTGATGGTCAAGCATGAGGAGAAAATCAGACAGGTACTGATATAAATACTTCAGAATCAGTAGGGAAAATGAGGAACATTGATTCTTTAATAATTAGACTAAACTCCATCTATTAGATTCTTTTGAAAGAATCACCCAATAACTAATGAAAGCTGTAGTTCTACTTGTTTTCACTAATTGCTTGCTTATCATTTAGTTATTTGGAGTTGTTGTGACCTCTGCCCACTGATTTGTTGTATATGTCCTTTAACACAACCCGGGAACCAAGTTTTTTTCTTTCTTTTTTTTGTTCTTGTGTTTTAATAGTGCTGATGAGTTAAAGACTGAAAGGGGAGGAACAATGAATGGCAATTGTGGTTATTCAAAAAAGAAATTATATTATTCAAAGTGCTTTGGGTTTGTTTTTACGAAGCTTGAGGAAAAACTTAAATCTAAGAGCGAAGGAGATTAAATTTGGATCCGTATATAGGGTTTGCAACCGTTTTATTGAAATATGGGGGACAAGTCCCACATAAAAAAAAAAAAAAAAAACCTGCAGTAGGATATGCTCTGCTCTTCTATTTTCGCTAAAATAGAGGAATGATTGCTCTTTGCATGCAAGTGCTGGTTTGTTACTCTTCATATTGATTCTCCTCTCATTCATTTGAAAGTTGTTTTGTTTAACTTTTTGTTTTGTTTCTTTTTTTCTTGATCATCCACTGAACTGTTATAGATTACTCAATATTCCTGAAAATTAGAATATGTTTTTGAATTAATCCATCTTTTTTATGACAGGATGAGTTATTTTTTACCATTTTATTTTGCAGTGTAGGCTTTACACACTTGACCTCAGATAATCAGTGTTCAAGGGATTAATTTGATGTTTGGTTAATGTGAGGTTACTAGAGACTAGGGGTTGGCCACTATATTGATGTATGTAAGTTGACAAAGGTTACCTGTTCATTCTGATATGTCGAAATTTCTCTGTCTCTTCAGATGTAGAACATAGTATGTTAGAACTGGGAAGATTTTGAAAGATGTAGAAATATCTCCTTTAATCAGCATAAGGATTAATTGTTATTGTTCTTTTTATTTCGCGGTGCTTTTCCCTTTTATGATTGTTATTGAACATATGTTTGTGCTTTACTTTTAATCCTGTTGGTATCTGTTTATTCTCTCGTTTCCCAACGGGGTTAGAATGTTTTAGTAATCAGGACACTCACATTATTAGTCACATACCAATACTGTACCAGTGATCTTTAGTTGTTATAAGATTATAACCATTGCAATTATTTCTGTTCACATGATTGACTACTCGGATCGAATTTGAGTTGAACATTCTAAAGAGATTTGTGATTATGAATATTTCTGTATGTCTCAAAGACGAGGTTACAAGCCATATATGTACAACTACTGTCCTCACATCTAGGAGCTAATGTAGGAGCTATTCTAGGTAAACACAACAAGAGTAATAACTACAGAAGATTACATGAGAATAATTACTTGATACAAGATAATTACGTAATCAGTTAAGATCCTTTCCTTCAATACTCCCCCTCAAGTTAGGAGTGTAGATGTTGATCACTCCTAACTTGCGCAGCAATGCAGTGAATTGATTCGAACTTAGAGGCTTGGTGAAGATATCCGCTGGTTGCTCCTTCGTCTTGACATGCATTGTTCGAACCAATCCTCTTTGTACCTTCTCTCGTACAACATGACAGTCGATCTCGATGTGTTTGGTCCTTTCATGAAACACAGGATTAGATGTTATGTGTATGGCTGCCTTGTTATCGCAAAACAGCTTGACCGGTTGCACCTGTTTGACATTCAGATCATTCAAGAGATATAACAACCAAGTAATCTCACAACAAGTGGTGGCCATAGACCGATACTCGGCTTCCGCACTTGAACGCGAAACCGTTGTTTGCTTCTTTGTCTTCCACGAAATAGGAGCATCTCCAAGAAAGATGCAGTAGCCTGTTGTCGACCTCCTTGTGTCCTTGCAACGTGCCCAATCCGCATCGCAATATGCCTTTAATTCCAATGTTCCTTTAGAAGGTAGAAAAATTCCCTGACCCGGGGTTTGCTTGAGATATCTCAACACCTTGTATGCTGCGTCCAAATGAGGTTGTCTTGGCTTGTCCATGATTGACTGAGAATGTGGACTGCATACACAAGATCAGGCCGTGTGATGCTGAGATAGATAAGGCGTCCAACAAGCCTCCTATACTGAGATGCATCTTCTATTAACTTCCCTTCTGCCTTCAGATCTCCTACATGAGAATAATTACTTGATACAAGATAATTACGTAATCAGTTAGGATCCTTTCCTTCAATACATTCTATTAACTAATCTATTCAGATCTCCTAGAAGTTTATGTTCAATAAGCTATTTGCTCTGGTTAGTTTTAGTTTGTACCGGCTACAAATTCACTTTAACTCTGAATCCTATCAAGGCCAATCAAGGGAACATAACTGGAACTGTTTGATTTTAGGGTTTTAACAAATCGAAAGGCAATGACTTGTACACCTGATTTTCCTGCAGTAGAAACACGTTCATAACCAATGGCTGTGCAAGAAGTTTTATGCTAGACAATAACTGGTAGAAATAGATAATAAAATTGATGTCGATTATCTGATGCAAAATTGAAAGCATCACCACACTTTGTGTGTGCTATGCTACCCTGGTCTCAGTTAAAATATCTTCTGTATCAATTCACTTCAGCTCATACCAAAGCAAAGTCATTCTTTTAATGGGTTGGCAGGTTACTCGATGGGCTTCTGAAAGTATGATATGCTTTGCTTGCATTTCGTGGAGGCCTTAGAATGTATGGTTGCAAGACCAAGGATGTTGAAAAGTAGGGGAGCTCCTAGGCATTCCAGAGGATGTAGTTGCAAAACGAGCTTTTGTGATGATGAAATATCTTTTGGAGGCTGTTCATGTTTCTCGTTAATTGTTGTTGTCTTGTTAATGACATGTTACGATCATTTCTGTGACTTGGTTAATTTTTGTAGCTGGTTTATCCATCTGTTTAATTATCTTTATTGCGTGTTTTAGTGGAGTACAATGTGGGATTATTCCATTAATTGTGTTATTGAAATTATAATATATTGTGTTAACTTCGTTTATAGTTGCAACTCTATTTGTCTACTTCATCGATTTTCAAATTCTGGTTGGTTTACTTCTGATTTGGCTTTGCTGCAGTAAGGTCTTACACTGTTTTCATGTTTCTAGAATTGCCATGCCATTTGGGTTGTGAACGAATCTATCATATTTGCTATATAGAAATGGATTTGTATCATTATCGAATGTTTAACATGGCCGGTAATGTTTATGGAAGGTATCCTTGTATAGGACAATGAAAGTTGTATCTTCGCAAGGATTGGTGTTTGGTGTTTTGTTGGGATTAAGAAATTGATAGGGCTTGACTCATAGATCTGTGCTTGAATGAGTTGAATGTCACTCCTCAACTCCATCACCCTTCCATTTATGTTGCTCATCAAAAACTGTGGAAAATTGGTTCCTTAAATATTCTCAATATGTAACAGATACCAGAGCAACACAGCAACTGAAATACATATCAATCCAGCAACATTGATGCAAGTTGGTAGCTTGTGGTTGGCCTTGTTTGATAATTAGTCTGTGACTTGCTGGTGCTTGAGATCCGAGAGCACAAAGAGCTATCAACCCTAAAGAATATCACCAAAGGTGAGTTTCGTATATGGTAACCAGACTCAACAAGCAAAGAGAAAAGTAGATAGATTTTATTTTAATCTAGAAATTTGAGTAAGACCATTACTGGAGACCAGGAATATTGACTCCTGCTAAGAAAATCATGAAAATAACAAAAGTTAGAACCCGTCTGGTTTTCCATCAAGATACTTGGACCCAAAAACTGAAACCAATCAATGAATGAAACCTAGCTTGTGTGTGCCAGTAAATGAAAAGATTGCAAGACATGAGAGCTGCATTATTCATCTACGTACATCCTCCTTAACTACCTCTCTTTAAGCTTGATTTTATTTCATAAAAGTTGAATTACAATACATTCTATTACATGAAATAAAACCTTGTAACATGATCTTCAAGTTCGTGTAAAGATTATTCAAAAAATATTAATTTAGATAGGTGCCATAAGCAGTCAAACTTTGTTAGTTTTTAAATCTTGGTTAAAAGTTTAAAACTAACTGAGAGAGGACACGTGAGGCGCGCGTGCTTTTAAAATATTTATCTTCAAGTCCCACATCGAGAAACAGCGACGAGGTAAGCCTGTTCATATAAGCATAGCTTGCTGTAAGGCTCGTCCCTTCGGGGACATCCGATAAAATTGGAACGATACAGAGAAGATTAGCATGGCCCCTGCGCAAGGATGACACGCATAAATCGAGAAATGGTCCAAATTTTTTTGGAGAAATTCACCTCCTCTCTCTGCATCTCCTTCTCTTTTGATTCCAGTTTGCCTTCTGGGTCTTCGTTTTTCTTCCTTTCTGTTTGCTTTTTGTGAGTTGTTGAATTATGAGTGACTCAATCATCCAGTATTTATGAATGCACACGAAAAATTGAGACATGTCCACCACCTGTTTGATGAAATGCCTCTGAGACATTGTTACTTTTTTTTTTTTTTTTCCCATTCCTTCATTGATTCAAAGTTCATCAGCTGTTTGATGGAGTATTCCTTGCATCTAGTTTAGTTCTTGGGCTTGAAGAACAAAACTCAGATAATGCATGTTTGCTTCTGCCTGAACTACATCAACTTTGATATTAGTTTATGATGGTTAATATTTTTTGACATTGTGGGCAAGTTAGCTGTACTTATTTTCTTGTAACTCAAATAATCCCCTTTTTTACAAACCACACCCCCCTCCATGCACATGTTATTATAGTGAACTTTCGAATCAGTTTATATTTGAACAAGATACCCTTGTCTATTACTTCAAGTGTCCAGTTTAGAAGAGCTACAATTTAGTATTTTCTTGAATCTCTTTATGTTATGTTCCCTAATTTAAACTGTCTTTAGAGTTCATATGATGTCACCATTTGTACCTTTCTCCTCAGCTAACCAGCTCGAGGACTATCCTTTGTACAAGATGTGTGTCGATTCAGTGGATGATTAATCATCTCCTCCTGACTTAGCGAGTTGTGAAATCACAATGCACAGGTTAGAGTTGGTTCAGCAAAAACCCTTGTCTAGTGCTTATCACAATTTGCCAAGTTTTAGTTTATAATTGTAAGTTTGTTTTTTGCTTTTGTCTAGTGGGGTAGCACCAATGCTTCAAAGCATGTTGACCCTGAACTCTTGTTTTCTTTGCTATCCTTTTTAGCATTCATGTTCATTAAAATGTAAGGAGAAGTAGCTGAAGTTCACTTGATTGACTTTTCAATCTTTTTTGAATTCTGGACATCAATATGAAGCTATTCATTCAAAAACCGTAGATTAGGAACATTGTTGAATCCTGATTTTGATGTGCTCCATGTTTTTCTCTGCCATTTGAAAAGTTTCTACAAAGAAACTTCAATTATCAGTTGCACCAAAGCTGCAAGTTAAGAACAATAGGAGATTGCATTATACCTTTTAAAAATTTCCCCAGTATCTGTGTCCCCTGCTTCCTTCCAGGCAGTCATCTTGTTGCATTTATCTTCATTGTATTCATCATTCTAAATCAGGCTTCTGTAAGCAGTCCTATTTACTTGATTTTGAAGAAGGTAAGCCATGTAATATAAATCATGAGTGTAAGCAATCAGGATAACAGCTTAAAATCTCTTTCTGCAGATATATTTTAGCGAGAAAGGATACTAACAGATTAATTTTGGATGCCTGGATGTCAAAATGGCGTGAAATGAGTCATGGTTTAAAACCATAGAATGTTACTTTATATGTTGTAAAAGTATGCTTTCATTTAGCATATACTGGCAATGGTCGAATACAAAATAAGATAATGCAGTTGTTAAGGATTGGACTGTATTATATATTCCCAAGATATGATGCTGGGAGAAATAAGTTTACATAGGATTGAAGACAAAATTTTACTGTCTTTGAGTTCCAAGGGAATTGAGATATTCTGATGAATTGTTTTTGTGAATTCATATGGAGTCGCTATTTGTCTGCTTCAGGAATTTTGTGTCTTTCCGCTCCATAGCAGCTTCAGAGTTAAAGAAGCTTCCCTTCAGGCAAGAGGTGAATCGATTTAGTTGACGACCAATCATAGCCTCTTCTTCATCTTGACTCAGCAGCATGTGTTCCGAAATTCTGATGCTTTTTGAATATGAAATTGGATCAAATATTCATTACATTATTCAGTCACACACTAATGCTGGAAGTGAGATCAAGGAAGGTGTCCTCACTGCAAGGAATTGTGATGCCGCCCATGGGATGTTCGTATCCAAATTCTTCTTCAGCTTGACTCAGCAAATCCATAAATGAAGGTTGGTTCAAGTATGATATGGGAATCACAAATCGCTTCTTCTGGCTCTCTCCAACATAGACTGCAAAATAGCCTTTCGGGATTTCTAAGGTCTTTAAAGTTGTCTGGTTTCCATTAGAAAGAGATCGAATAAGGCTTCTCTTGGTGTTTGAAATTCTAGGGAGCCGGAAACCCATAGTTTCTATATTCTTGAGAGGAAGAACAATGAAAAATCTTGTAAGGATGAGGAAACAAGAGTAAGCTTTGATGTTTATGAAGGAGAAGACTTGGTTCCTAATCGATTATTTTGTGTGTGTATATATAGATGATGAAAGGGTGTGTGGAAGATCATCTGCTACATAAAATGAGTGGTTAAGTGTGCACTGATGAGGGACACCAACTTGTTTCAAATCAAGAAATCACATGGGATTGTCTTGTCCTTCACATAACTCATCACCCAGCAGATACATATGCTACTGTCGTTCTGGTATTTCCTTGTGTTGACAGACAGGACAGGGACCACTCAAAGTGAGATATCTTCCCGGCTTGAGACTCGCAGTTCTACTCTAAGCTGGTGTGTAGGGTTTCTTTGCAGACAAGAATTGGTGGATGACCAACCCAACCTAACGTGGTTTTGCTGCTTCATGTATGATATCTCTGATCTCCACTTCCTACAAGCTGAGGAATTATTTCATTTTGTCTAGTCAAGCAACAAAAGTCAGTTGATGGTCAACCATGACGAGAAAACATCCCAGGTATTGATTTACAAATGAGTTTCAAGCTATTTACTCAACTCTTTTTACCCTGCCATTAAGAAATTTGGACAATTACAGGTACATATCCAGATATGCACACACACAAATATATAATATAACACACACACACACACACAGATATATAAAATACATATATCTATGCTGTTTCCTTGTTTGAACTGAAAATTCTCTAAATTTTGATTACTTGGGTTTCAAGAATGCAACTCAGATAATCCTTTTTTCCCCCCTACTTGAACTGATGTTTGGAGTATAATGGTTTATATGTTCTCTTATTTCTACATGTTTTGCTGTACTTTTTATACATTTTGTTACCAACCAAGTTCATAACCGACTTTCCCTAACCAGTCATTTCTGAGCGGCTAGCCTGGTATCTAAAAATTTACCAATACTCTTATCTATTACATTGTAATATATCAATGCGGATACTTGCTGCATTTATTTTGTTTAGTTTACATCATCAATGTAAATTGTAGTACCATTACCTGCTTACTAGTATTTAATTCTCAGAGATGGTCATGCAGCTGATCTGTACTTGAAAATGCCACCACCGATGAATTGCCCAACTTCATCAACGGAAAGAACTTTATATGCACTTCTTTATTTATTTCCAGGTTTGATTTTCTCTATTTCGTTACCTTCGATCAAGGTAGAAAGCTATTGTTCTCTTACTTTTCTTTTCTTATTTTCTCATATGCTACAATATTTTCCTTTACTATATTGACAGTTTCTGGCTGTATCTGCAGATACTTTAATGGTAATGTTAATATTGATGTGTCTAACTGAAGACACCATCTTCTATTAGGATGCCATTATGAAAAATAAGATGAGCCATTATATCATCAAGTATTATTTCCTTCTCAACTTATGCTGTGATTTGGTAATTATATCACTAGAAGAAGATAATGATATAATGAAAAATAAGACACGAAAGCTTATCAAGAATTGATATATATATTCTTTTGCATTCCCATATTTTCGAGGGAACAAGTAAGTTTTATATAGGAGCAAAAAGACAGAAGTTGACTCTCATTGAGTTCAAAATTTGGAGTTTCATAAACTTTAGACTAATTGCTTAGAGTATATACAATGTTCATATTGCCTGCTTCATAAGATGTGATTTGAGTCTTCTTCAAAATTTGGGAATCTTTCTTCAGCAGCTTTAAGAATACATCAGGCCGGTTTCCCCTCCACACGAGTGATTTGATTCAGTGGATGATCAAATTATCAACCGAAGCCTCTTCTTCATCTTGACTAGCGGCAAGTTTCGAAATGGGGATGTTTTGGATCCAAGATCCACTTCATTAGTGTTTACTCACACACTTAAGCGGGAAGTGAGATTAATGAAGGTGTCTTCACTGCAAGGAATTGTGATACCGCCCATTGGATGATGGTATCCAAATTCTTCTTCAGCTTGACTCAGCAAATCCTGAAACAAAGGTTGGTTCAAATATGATATTGGAACCACAAATCGCTTCATCTGGCTCTCTCCAACATAGACCACAAAGTACCCTTTTGGGATATTTGATGTCTTTGTGCTAGCAATTTGAGGCAATCGGAAACCCATGGTATTTGTATACTGAAGTGATCAAAGAAGGAAGAAAAGAATTCAAAAGACTTGAGAAACAGAGAAAGCTTAGTTTGATGCTTGCAAGGAGAGGAGTTGATGAGTTTGCTCATGAACCTAATCATGTGTGTATATATAGAGAAATGGAATGTGGAAAATCATCTTCTACATGAAATTAGTGGTTAAGAGGCATTGATAGGGGCTCCAGTAGGAACACTAGCTTGTGAGAAACCACATGCGTTTGTCTTCCTACTCAAATCACATATAAATGGTACCAACCTACATAGTTGGATATAAACATTGTTCCCTACCTCCTTTAGATATATAGCAGACAAGAAGAGGGCTACCACAGATTTCAATCCATCTACCAAACTATTTTGAAAGATAAGCCTGGGCTATGATAAGAGGTTGCAATCATCAACTACATTTTAAGTGGTGAAGAAGGTACATTAAATTAGTGCTCGAATGAGGGTCACTAGCTTGTGAGAAATCACGAAATCACATGGGTTTGTCTTCGTAAGGTAGTATCCTCCCATCAAATTTCACATGTATATGCTGCTGAAAAAACTCTGTCCAATATTGTAAAAACATGCCTTCCCAACACCCCATACAGAAAATACAAGAAAGCGACTAGCTGAAGTGAAATTTCTATGCATGAAATAAGAGGCAGCAGGCTTTAGACAAACAGTTCTGTCCAAAATTGATAATTAATGCTGCTCACAAGCCACAACTAGTCAACTGGAATTGGTGGTGCTGATATATAAAGTCTTGCTATATATCTTGAATGGGAGCATGATGCCAGCCTAGCATTACGTTCTTTGTTTCTTGTACAATCGACGATCTCTTGTTTCAACAACCAGAGGAAGTGTTGGTTTTGTTTGGTCAGTCTAGCAAGTTCATTTTCATGGTCAAGCATGAGGAGAAAACCGTACAGGCCAGTACTGATTAAAATACTTCAGAATCGGAAGTGGAGATGAGGAACATTGATTCTATAATGATTAGAATGAACTCCATCTATTAGAAAAGAATCACCCAATAACTAATGAAAGCGAATGTTCAAATTAGTATTGCTTGCTTATCGTTTAGTTATCTGGATTTTGCTGTTACCACTGCCTACTCACCTGTTGTCCTTTAACGTACCCTGGGAACTGAGGCTTTTTGCTTGTGTTTTAATTAGTGCTGCTGATTTAAAGATTGAAGGGGAAGAAAAATTAATGGTGATTATGATTACTCAAAAAAAGAAATTAGTTCATTCAAGATGCTTTGGGTATGTTATCACCAAGCTTGAGCAAAAAGGTGGACCTAAGAGGAGGAATATGTATACAAAGACGAGGAATGTGAAGAATGGACATATTAAGTCCAATCAGCAGTCCTGTTTACATGGTTCCAAATACGTCACAAGGTAAGCCATGCACTTACGCAATTTTTGGTTTGAGTGCTTGAATTGAGCGTTGGACTTCCATCATTCGAGATAAAGTGGGTATAAATTAATTGTGAGCTCAGAGCACTTGCTGTTGATGAGTGACTATGATTATTTGAACTTGTAGAGTATATTCTTTACATTTAGTTTAGTTCTTTCATAATAACGAAAATCAGACAACCCATCTTTGCTTCTGCGTCTGAAGACTCCTTCTTTTTGGACCAATAGTAGATCTCATATGATAAGTTCAAGGTAAGCCATGTAATACAACTTATGAGTAATCCATATTACACAAAAGTTTTGTCTTCAATACTGCTGTGGCAATCATGCTAACGGCTTAAAATCTCTGATTCTGGAGACAAATTTTAGTGAGAAAGGATTTTAACTGGATGTCAAAATGGTGTGAGGTAAGTCATGGTTAGAACTATAGACAGTTTATTTGTTGTAAAACCATGCTTCGATTTAGTATATGCTGGCAATGGTTTAATACAAAATAAGACAAGACAGTTGATGAGGATTGGACTGTATTATATATTCCCAGGATATGATCCTGGGAGAAGTAAGTTTTACATGGGCCTAAGACAAAATTTCACTATCTTTGCACTCAAAAATGGAGTTGTGATATTTGGATCAATTGTTTTTGTGAATTCATATGGAGTCACCATTGGTCTGCTTCATAAATTTTGTTTCTTTCAGCTCTGTAGCAGCTTCAGAGTTGGAAAAGCTTCCCTTCAGCAAAGAGGTGAGTCGATTCAGTTGACGACCCATCGTAGTCTTGCCTCTTCTTCATCTTGACTCAGTAGCATGTTCTGAATCTCTGATGCCTTTTGAATTTGAAGTTGGATCCCAATTTCATTTCATCATTCAGTCATACACTTAAGCTGGAAGTGAGATCAAGGAAGGTGTCTTCACTGCAGGGGATTGTGATACCGCCCATGGGATGATCATATCCAAATTCTTCTTCAGCTTGACTCAGCAAAACCATAAATGAAGGTTGGTTCAAGTATGATATTGGAATCACAAATCGCTTCTTCTGACTCTCTCCAACATAGACCGGAAAGTAGCTTTTTGGGATATCTAAGGTCTTTGAAGCTGTCTTGTTCGCATTAGATGAAGATCGGGTAAGACTTCTCTTGGGGCTATCAATTACAGGCAGCCGGAAACCCATGGGTTCTATATTCCCAAGCCCAAGTGTTTAAACAATAAAAAGAGTTGAAAGGATCTGGGAAAGATAGGAAGCTTTGATGTTTAATGAAGGAGAAGAGTTGAGTTAGTGATCCTGAGGTCGTATGTCTATATATAGATGATGAAAGGGTGTGTGGAAGATCATCTGCTATATGAAATGAGTGGTTAGCATTGGCACCAATGAGGGACACTAGCTTGCTTCAAATCAAGAAATCACATGGGTTTGTCCTGCCATTCACGTAACTCATCCCCAGCATATGCATATGCTTGCTGTTCTTTTTTTGAAACATCTTTCCCTACCTCCTTGAGTTGACAGACAAGACAGGTGCCACCAGAAGTGAGGTATCTGTCTAATAAAACATATTAGATAAAGACTCATAAGGGCCATGATTCAGACTTGCACTACTACCCAGCGCTGGTGAATAATGTTTCTTTACAGACAAGAATTGTTGGCTCACCAAGCAAGCCTAGCATGTGGTTTTGCTGGTTCATGTATGACATCTATGATCTTCAATCCCAACATGCTGAGGAAGTTTTTCACTTTGTGTAGTCAATCAAGAACAGTCAATTGATGGTCGACCATGACAAGAACAGGTAATGATTTAGATATTTGAAGAGCAGTTCAAGCTATTTATTGTAATCCCAGTGATGAGAAATTAATGCATTCATGAATCATGACTCATGGAATTTGTAGTGCCATTGCAGTGCTAGTTCTTAATTCTCAAGGAAAGATTACAACTCTTTTCATGCTCTCCAGTATTCAGTTGTCTATCCTTTTTACCGCAAGAAATCTTTCTATTGCATTTCTTCAGTTTACTATCCAGAAACAAAGGTTGGTTCAAATATGATAATGAAACCACAAATCGTTTCTTCTGGTTCTTTCCAACATAGACTGCAAAGTAGCCTTTTGGGATAGCTGATGTCTTTGTGTTACCGATTCGTGGTAATTGGAAACCCATGGTTTCCATATGCTTAAATGATCAAAGAAGGAAGAAAAGAATTCAAAGAACTTAATTGGGAAGATAGGAGTTGAGTTTGCTAATAAACCTGATCATGTGTGTATATAGATGAAGAAATGGTATGTGGAAAACCATCAGCTACATGAAATGATTGGTGAAGAGGAACTGAGATGGGATCCAGGTAGGAACACTAGCTTGTGAGAGGTTACATGGGTTTGTCTTCTTACTCAAAGCACATGTAAATGGTACCAACCTATATACTTGGATACAAACAATGTTCCCTACATCCTTTATTTGATATATAGCAGACAAGAAGAGGACTACCACAGGTTTCAATTCACCTTACACACAATGTTAAAAGATGAGGCTGTTGTATGATAAGAGGCTGCAATCATCTGCTACATGCTGAAGCTAGTAAGTAGTGAAGTAGGTCTATCGTATTGTACAAGAAAGAGTAGTCGAATGAGGGCCACTGGCTAGTGAGAAATCGTGAAATCACATGGGTTTGTCATGCCATTATCATAAGTTATTAATTCAGTTTGAGTGCTTGACTACGTTGGTTGATAAACAAGTGTTGGTCATCAATGGTTCGAGATAAAGTTGATATGAATCAATTGTGAGCACCAGCTGTTTGATGAAATGATCCTCAGAGTTAATTTATTGTAATGTTATGCTCTCCGTATGCCTTAAATTCATATCTTTCTCCTCAGCTAAGCCGCTTGAAAGATGTGTCAATTCAATGAATGATCAATCATCTCCTCCTGACTCTTACATGGTTCCGAATATATCACAAGGTATGCCATGTACTTATAAATGAGTATTCAGAATGTAAACAATTTTGGTCTTGAATGCTGCGGTAGCAATCAGGCTAACAACTTAAAATCTCTTTCTGCAGATATATTTTACTGAGAAAGGATCGGCGTTATTAGTTTTTGATGTCCGGACATCAAAATGGTACTAGGCAGCTGTAAACGGCAACTGGTCTACTGGAAAATAAGAAAAGAAAGTTGTTGTACCCTCTTGGTAAGCCTCTATGATGTCTGTGATTGGCTTCTAAATATCCCTAATGTGGCAACTGTTCCGTTCTTTTCTTAACTTCATAGAATTTAGTTGCTTATATGGAAAATTGCCTTCTTATACCTTACTTTTTGTCTTGGATTAGCAAGTGTAGTTCTTTGGTACCCTGTACTGTATGGATACTTTTTATGTGGAAATTGAAACTAAGAAGAGAAGCGAAACAGTTTGAATTGGTGTTGACTTTGATTCCAAGTATCATGATAAGATGCTAACTGTTCTATATTTAGTCATTTACATTGTTTTGATATTTACATAATAAAGTGTTTTCCCCACCTTTAGCTAGGAAGTCAATTAGCTACTTTGCTGCTCTTGCCGTCCAGTTTTGAGTTGTTGGGAGTAGTATAAACAATGAACTATAACTGGAGAAGTTGAAGGAAAATAAAGGACTGTTTATCGATACATATATCCCTTTAATCCAACAAACTGTTTTCAAAATTACTAGAGAAGCTGAAGGAAAATAAAGGACAGCATTTATCGATACAAATAAAGTAGCCATTTATTCTAACAAACTGTTCCTTTCTTTCTCATTGTTTTAAAGCACTTACGACTCAGTCACATCACTAGAGCGTGCACTAGAGTGCGCTACATTATGAACATGCCACTCTCTGGTAGAAATAGGTGTCTCCTGAGTACATTGTAGTGCAATTGTATACCATAGTTGGTCTGTCACGCAGATAAATGTCTCACTATCCTATTATTGCCACTGGTGAATGATGAATTTTGGTTTTACAAGGGCAGTATACAACCTTAGGAAGGATTCAGATTTGTTTTTCTTTTTTAGTTTACATATTGTTGTAGCATAAATGTATAATACTATGTATGTCTATATCATGTAACAAATACTTGTAGTGTATAGATAGGTACTTGAGTGTATAAACATAGGTATTTGAGTGTATGAAGACTTATGTAACATGTTTTACCAAGGGGCAACAAGCATGGCAGAATTCATTATTGAGATGGTTATCATTTTGGTTTTCGCTTTGAGCTTTCACACTACAAATGTATTCCTATAAATACCCCATTGTATGAGATGAATAAACACACTTTAAATCTTCATTCTCTCTAAAACATTACTCTATCTCTCTCTGTCAATTTAGCTTGTTCTTAAACACGTTATCAGCACGAAGTTGCTCTAGAATTAGAATCGAAAATTGACAAGAGAAGAGTTCATCATCAATCGAAGTCATTTTTCCAAACCTACAAAAAATCCCCAAACCCTAGTTCATATCAAAGCCCTTGATTCCAGAAGCCCGGAACCGGCCTCAGAATAGCCGGAACTGGCCGAAAAAGGCCTGAACCGGCCACCGGAAGTTGTGAGCAAGAAATGGACCGCTACTGAGTCCTGCCGAGAGCTGCGCAGCAACTGCCGAGAGGCCCTACAGAGTCCTGTCGAGAGCTGCGCAGCAGCTGCCAAGAGGCCTTGCTGAGACGCTGGGCAGCAGCTGCAGAGACAATTGCCGAGCAGCTGCCGACAGATCTGTCGGGGCAAGTTTCCCACGACTTTTCCGACGACTTTTCGGACATTTTTTCCGGCGACTTTTCGGACAATTTTTCTAGATTTTTCCCAACAATCCTTCCATCACCTCCGATAATTTTTCCAACCAAATTTTCCGGCAACACTATTTCAAGGTATTCTTTACTAAAAGTTTCCGTTTTTGAGTTTTTATTCATTTTCTCTCCTTTTTCCTTTTTCTCGGGAACTTACAATCAAAAGCGGAATTATAGAAATTCACGCCAAACGAACTAAGAGCGTTCGTAATCAATAAACTAAGAGTGTTCATAATGATTCTTGGAAATTGATTTCTTGGTAGCATAGCTTGGAAATCTTATTATTTTTCATGGAAGTTTAAACTCCGAAACTAATATTTTCTTCTTATTTTCAAGGATGTCGAATGAACCTAGACTCGATATTCAAATCCTTAACTCAACAGGTTCAAATTACCATAGCTGGAAAACCGACGTTGAGAACCATCTCACATCGAAAGGGATATTGCCAATCATCCATGCACCAGACCCGGCCCTTGCATTCCCTCGAACACCCAAAAGGCATGCACAAGCAATCATCTTGATGCGACGTCATATGGATAAAGCACTCAGATTAGAGTACATGTCCATCAAAGATGTAAATGATTTATGGGAGGCGCTACAAGAGCGCTTTAACAATATCCAAGATTCCCTCCTCCCTGACTTGAAGGTTCAGTGGAACGATGTACGCTTCTCCGACTTCATGTCTATTGATGAGTACAATTCAGAAGCACTTCATCTCAAATCCATGTTGAGGTTCTGTCAAAAACCCCTCACAGAAGAAGAGCTAATTGAGAAAACTCTCTCCACCTTCCCCGTTGTAGCAATTTTGCTATCAAAGCAATATCGCACTGAAGTAAATGCTGGACGAATTACGAGGTTCAATGAGCTCATTAATGTTTTGTCAGTAGCCGAAAAGCACGACAACATTCTCGTAAAGAATTATAACTCAAGACCCGTTGGAACCAAGAGCGTTCGTGAGGCAAATTATAATGCACCCAAGAGAAGGCACAAGGAGCGGTACCCTAGCAATAAGGGACATGTGTACCCTAATAATAGGGGACATGAAGGACGAACATGTCCATATAACCGCCCCAATAAAGAAGGAAACCGTAACTTTAGAGCGAGCACACGTTATGGCAACTCCACACGTGGAAGAGGGAGATATGGCAACACCAGCCGTGGAAATAGCACCACGAGCCTTGGAGGTCGCACCATGCACCGTGGTAGTAGCACCAACCCTCCTAGAGAATATCCACAACGTGCACAACCTGCACAACCTGCACCTCAAATGAAGGGAGGTAACCACAATGACATGTGTCATCGATGTGGATCAATCGAGCATTGGTTTAAGTAATGTCATGCAAGTACCCAATTAGCTGCACGCTGCAAGGAGTACATGGAAGCAAGAGAGCAAGAAGCCAACCTTGTTGAAGATGAAAATAGTGAAGATGTCAATCTCACCGTTGAGGACTTCAAAGCTGTAAATGAAGAGCACGAGGATGCCACAGACTTTGATTAGAATAATCCTCTTTCTATTTTCCAAGAATGGCAAATGTGCCTTACTCAATAAATAACAATTGTATTAAACTCCTTCTTATGTGGCGTACCCAATGAAGTATGATGTCTAGGAAAGCAATTGAGAGTGGGGTATTTAAGCGAGCCTCACTTCACCAACATCTCTTTACTTTGCTGGTTATATTTTATTGGAATTACCAAACGGATTGAGTGACAACAATTTGTCTAAAGTTTGATTTTTGGAATAGACTTATGAAAAACTTTGATGTAATCATTGGCTATTTTTCCTATTAATAAAGTATCGCATTATCATTCAATGTCATGGACATGTGTTAATATTCCGAACTTTATTCTTTTTCAATATGTTTTCCGGAGAATTGGAATGTCTTCTTGATAGTGGCACCACACATACTATATTGTGATATAGGCAATTATTTTTATGGATGACATCTAGTCAATCCTCAGTAACTACGATGGCAGGACCATTACAATTGATTCATGGTCGAGGACCAGCTCAATTTTTGTTACTAAATGGCACAAATATTAATGTCGTCGAAGCTCTATATGCTCCAAGGGCTGGAAGAACCCTATTAAGCTTTAAAGACATCAGAGCCAATGATGTTCATGTGAAAACACATTGTGAGAATGGACAAGAGTTCATTTGCATCACATATAAAAACTACTGAAATACACGAGTATTAGAGAAACTTATGTGTCGCTCTAGTGGATTGTATGCAACCACTATTAGAGTCATTGAATCCAACCATGTCATGAATGAAAATTTATGGGATCCTGACACATACAGGCTTTGTGTCACGAGCCGCACTTAAAAGTTGTGCTATCGTGACACGTTGTAAGGAGATGCCGAGAGCGGCGAGCCTTGAGGCAAGGAGATGCCGAGTAGGGTGAGCCTTGGGACAAGGTGAAGCGAGAGGAGCGAGCCTTGGGAGCCCAAAGGCGAACTTGAAGCTAAAGTGAAGACGAGTGGCATTGTCGTAATTAAGTGGAAGTTCTGGTTCGAGGTACTTCGGCTTGGAATTTGGGAAAACTCCGAACACGAGAAATGTCCGGAACGTCGAAAAGAGTTCAATGCACTTGACGGCATGTCATTCGGATTTTCTGAGAATTAGTTATGGACAATTATTCTCCTCGGCTATTTTGATGTTTCCTCCCACCTTGTGCATGTAAGCAAAATATGCTCTATAGGGGGAGACATGGTGTTGAGCTTCTACCACCCCCGGTGCTGGCCTTCACAGGGCACAAAGTGAGCTTCTCCCGGGCACCCTTGGGGGCCTAGGAGCCGGGCATGTGTCGTCAGAAAGGGGCGGCATATGTTTCCACGAGTCAGGACGCCTCGTGGACGGTATTGGCCGAAAGGCCAATATTGCGGGTCGACGTCGGAGGCGAGGTTCGTAAGAGGGCGATCCTTATGCCATCGGCGTTAGACAAACATGTGGGGCTTACGGAAGATATGTCGGGACCTCGTGGTGCTCATTGGCCACGGAGCAAGCGACGTGGGCATGTGTTAGGGTTCAACCTTGCCCAAAGTAAGGTGATGCCAGCAAGCACGGGAGGGGCGACTCCGTGCTAGATTGAAGGAAGCTTAAGAGGGGCATCAAGGATGAGTTGCTCACTTGGGCGGCATGCCAACAAGCAAGAGGGCATGCCAGCTTGAGGATTGTCCACGGGTTATAATATGCCTTGGAGCCATGACGGTCATCAAGAAGAGAACAAGACAGCCTCGTCAGATAGGGAAGGCCATAAGGCCTAGGTGACTTGTCAGGTTGGCACTCAAGGTACGAGCAGATGGGCAAGTGTTACCCAAGAGCCGAATGGGCTATCTAGGTGATGCCCATGAGGCGAAGTATGAGGGCATGTGTTGCCCAAGAGCCAAGTGAGTTGCAAAAGAGACGCTCACGAGGCGAGACAAGACGGCAGGTGTTGCCCGCAAGACGAGTGAGTCATACTAGTGGCATCCATGAGTTGCAGAACAAGAACAAGTATTCTATATAAGCCTTGGGGGTTGTGCAAGTGATGCCACAAGGGGAAGTAAGCGGGAACGTGCCATCCATGAGTCAAGTAAGGTGCGCAAGGGACGCGCACAAGGTTAAAGTATGCGGGCATGGGTTGCCCTGGAGATGAAAGCCGAGTGAGTCGGATAAACAATACCCACGAAGTGAAGTGTGCGGACATATGTTGTCCATGAGCCTAGTGGGTTAGATAAGTGATGCCCGATGGGGAGTATGCAGACATGTGTGGTCTGGGGGATGAGTGGGCGACATAAGAGATGCCCACGAAGCGACAAAGTGTGCAAGCTGCTAAGAAATGACTCAAGGAAGAAACGTGAATGCCAACTTAGTCTCGGTACATGATCATGCTATTTGCTATCGACGTGCGAGACGCACGCGAGTCAGTAATGGACTGGCGCAAGCTGAGACGACACGAAAGCCTATCGGTTGGGCGAGTGTCTTGGAAGACAACCATGACACAAGGAAGCGATCGGTTAGTCACAAGAAGTGAGACTCATGTGTGAGTAGCTTTCGTTGGTAAACCCCAACAAGTAAGGGGATGTTGTCGAAAGGGTCAAGTTGACAAGAGAAGCACACAGAAAGGAAAAGAAAAATGGAGTAATGGAGTATAAAGAAAGTAAGGAAGATAGGCTGGCCTCGGTTCAGGGGAACCTTGGCGCCGCACGGGCTAAATTCCGCTGCGTATAAAGTCGGCCCGTGACACTTTGGCACGACCGTTTGGGACATCCAGGTCGTGATATGATGCTCCGTATACTAAAAACTTCACACGGACATCCATTCTTCAAAACGAAAAGAAGTACGAATCAAACATTGGTCCAAAGAATTACTTCTAAAGCATATCATTAAATTTGCAAAGCTTGCTCTTTAGCAAAGGTAGGATCAAGACCATCCTATGCAAAGGACACTAAAGAAAATATATCATTCTTACAAAGAATACAAGGTGATATTTGTGGACTTATCCAACCAACTTGCGGACCATTTAGTTATTTTATGGTGTTGGTTGATGCATCGATACGTTGGTCACATGTCATGCTCTTATCCATAAGAAATGTTGCATTTGCTAAACTCCTAGCACAAATCATTAAGTTAAGGGCTCACCACCCTGATCATCCTATTAAGTCAATTCGTCTTGACAATATTGGAGAGTTTACATCAAGAACTTTTGATGATTATTGCATGTCCATTGGGATTGAGGTGGAACACCCTGTCCCTGATGTACACACTCAAAATGGACTCGCAGAAGCTGCCATTAAAAGACTTCAAATGGTTGCCAGGGCATTGGTTATGCGCACCAATCTCCCTATTTCTGCTTGGGGCTATGCAATATTGCATGCAGTTGTGCTTATTGGTCTGAGACCCACTGCCACCTAACCCTTTTTTGCGTCCCAGATGGTGACTGGGTATGAGACTGATGTCTCACACTTACGTATATTTGGGTGTGCAATCTATGTGTCAATTGCGCCACCACAGCGCACCAAAATGGGCCCTCAAAGACTCTTAGGCCTTTATGTTGGATGTGATTCTCCAACCATTATCCACTATATAGAACCCTTGACAGGTGATCTATTTACCACTAGATTTGCGGATTGTCACTTTGATGAGACAGTCTTCCCGTCATTAGGGGGATACAAGAACACTAATGTTCAACAGAAAAGACAGGAATTGTCGTGGTCTGTTCCCACTTTGTCTCATCTTGATCCCCGAACCACACAGTCTGAAATAGAAGTGCGGAGGATTCTCGATCTTCAGAATGTAGCAGAATCAATGCCTGATGCGTTTTCTGATATTGCCAAAGTGACAAGATCACATATATCTGCTACAAACGTACCTGCAAGGATTGATGTCCCTAAAACTAAAGGACATGACATCCCCTCTATGGGTGATGCAGTGGCTAGACCCACGGCTCCTGCCAGGAAGCGCAAAAGGCCCATAGGTTCTATGGATTCTCGCCCAAGAAAAAAAGCGAGCTTGACACAAAATAATCCATTAATCATCGATACAAATAATCTATCTCATGAAAAAATTCCGGATTATGGTTATGTCCAAGAGACATCATTGGAGGACGCTAAAATGGTAGAACCAATTCCAGAGAATAGAGAGATCTCCATGAATTACACTAGTATACATGTAATCATGGACAGAAATTCTATGGCTATTAATGATGCATTTCCATATCATATTGCAAAAGGAATTATAGAATACGATGATATAGAACCTCGCTCCGTTGAAGAATGTCAACGAAGAGCAGATTGGTCTAAATGGAAAGATGCGATCCAGACTGAATTGGATTCACTAACAATGAGACAGGTATTTGGGTCTATAACACTGACACCACCAAATATAAAACTTGTTGGCCATAAAGGGGTCTTTGTTAGAAAGCGTAATGAGAAAAATGAGGTTGTTAGATACAAAGCCCGCCTTGTGGCGCAAGGTTTCTCACAATGCCCTGGAATCGACTACGAGGAGACATATTCTCCAGTAATGGCCGTTATAATGTTCCGCTCCCTTGTCAGTTTGGTAGTTTTCGAAAAACTTGACATGCAGCTCATGGATGTGGTTACAGCATATCTCTATGGGGATCTAGATTCAGAGATGTATATGAAGGTTCCAGATGGACTTCAATTACCCAAATCAAGTAGCTCTAAATCATGGAGCGCGTTTCAATAAAATTAAGACGCTCACTATATGGATTGAAACAATCCGGATGGATGTGGTATAACCGTCAAAGTGACTGCTAGATTGGGAAGGGATATGTTAACAATGAAATATGCCCTTGCGTGTTCATTAAAAGGACCAGATCCAGATTTGCAATTGTAGCAGTTTTTGTTGATGACATGAACCGAATTGGAACTCTAGATGAGTTAAAAGAAACTGCTACATATTTGAAATCTGAATTTGAGATGAAAGATCTTGGGAAAACACGGTTTTATCTCGGAATAGAACTCGAGCACCGTAATGATGGGATTATGATCCATCAGTCAATATATACTCAAAAGTTACTAAGGCGCTTTAATGAAGATAAAGCAAAGCCTGTGAGTACTTCCATGATCAACCGTAGTCTTGAGCCCAGAAAAGATACGTTTCATCTAAGGGATGAGGACGAAGATTTATTAGAGGCTGAAATACCATATCTAAGTGCGATAGGTGCATTATTGTATTTAGCTCAATGCACAAGACCGGATATCTCATTTGCAGTAAACTTGTTAGCTCGACATAGTTCTGCGCCAACACGCTTCCATTAGATTGGTATAAAGACAATCTTTCGATACCTGAAAGATACGATTGATATGGGCTTGTTTTATCCCTACAGAGAGAAAAGAAATATGAATGCCGGCAACACTATCCATAGTGACCAACGTTCTCCTCCTCCCCTCCATCAAAATGATAATAATGTTTTGATGGGCTTTGCTGATGCAGGGTATCTCTCTGACCCTCACAAAGGTCGCTTTCAAACAGGTTATATCTTTACCATGGGAAGCACCGCGATATCTTGGAGATCTACAAAACAGACTCTTGTTGCTACTTCCTCAAATCATGCAGAGATTATTGCACTACATGAAGCCGTGCGTGAGTGCATATGGCTAAAGTCTGTAAATAGACACATTTGAGGAACTTGTGGTTTGAAATTTACCACAAATGAACATACATGCATTTACGAGGATAATGCAGCTTGTATTGAGTAAATGAAATTAGGTTTCATCAAGGGCGACAATACCAAGCATATATCGCCGAAATTCTTCTACAGTCAGCAACAACAAATACTTCTGAATATTGAAGTAAATCAAATCCGATCAGAAGATAATGTAGCTGACTTATTTACTAAGTCACTACCTAAATCCCCTTTCGAGAAACATGTAAAGAGTATCGGATTGAGAAGGATATCTGAACTCCCACGATCTTCAAGAGGAGTCTAAATCAGGGGGAGTATCCAGAAACATACTCCACACTCAACGCGCATTGTGCTCTTTTTCTCATTCGACCAAGGTTTTTTTTCCCACAGGATTTTATTACTTGGCAAGGTTTTTAACGAGACAACTTCGAAGCGCATCACCAACACAATACTATTGAACATGAAATATCCAAGGGGGAGTGTTGTAGTATAAATGTATAATACTATGTATGTCTATATCATGTAACAAATACTTGTAGTGTATAGATAGGTACTTGAGTGTATAAACATAGGTACTTGAGTGTATGAAGACTTATGTAACATGTTTTACCAAGGGGCAACAAGCATGGCAGAATTCATCATTGAGATGGTTATCATTTTAGTTTTCTCTTTGAGCTTTCACACTCCAAATGTATTCCTATAAATACCTCATTTTATGAGATGAATAAACACACTTGAAATCTTCATTCTCTCTGAAACATTACTCTCTCTCTCTGTGTCAATTTAGCTTGTTCTTAAACACATATAACCTTTTTTTGTCATCTCTGGTAATAATATCCTGACACCTTATGCTGTCAAACTCTAATGGGATACAATTAATGGTTCACTTGGAAGGGGCCATTACTTCATGTAGCATTGCAAACGCATTGCTTAGGTTAGTGTTCTTCAGATTCCAGATTATCTTAGCATTCTCACAAAACTTTTATCATGTGTTGTATACTGAATATTGAAGTAGTTGGACCATGCAATACTTATGCTAGAATTGGAAATTAGATGCCTGCAATCCTGCATCGTATCATTCTCATCTTCTACAGGAAAACTTAATTAATTGGCTATAGCGGATGCCTTGTCAACCAGAATTACAGATGTTTAGGTGCTTCACTATGCCTTCTAGTACAATTGACATCTAAACATTTTTTTTTTCCATTGAGATTTACTTACCATCCATACTTAAGTCATGAATGAGAATGAAAAAGAACTTGAAGAAAGTAGAGCGAGAAAACCTTGCTGCAACCTTGCTGAAAAACAACTATGATCGAAAACAACTATTATTCAAAACTTACTAGGTGTGAAGTGGTGTAAGATTTGAATAATGTCTGTTAAAAATGTCTTCTTTAGATTGGTTAACATCTGCAAACTTCTTGCGGTGACATCAAGAGCAACAAAACAGTTCCTCTAATCTTTGAATCATACTTGTGGAAATGCAAGTTTGTATTCATCAACATCCGTAATTTTTTTATTTTTTGGTACAATAGGGGAAAAATCCCAGAACAAAGAGGGGGGTAAAAAAAAAGTAACCAGGGTGGTTATTGCTAATCCCCCTTGCCAGGCCTGGCAACACCTAAATTGTTATCCAGAATAGTTTCAATCACCAGAGTCAGAGGGGTACTACAAGTACATACACCCACAGCATGACGCACACTTTCCTGAGCGAGAAAATCAGCCACCATATTTCCCTCTCTATGAATGTGCCTGAGCAGCAGTGTAGCAAACTGTTTCATTGACTGATTACAGTTAAGGAGCAAGGTACCTAGAGGATGCAGCTTTACATCATTTTGCAAAATGTAATCAAGCTTGCAGAGTCAGACTCCACCTCAAGATGTTGGATATTCAGATTTAGAGCAAGTTGCAAACCATAGTAAAGGCCCCAAGCTTCAGCCTGTATAACTTCCCTAGCTAGCACCAATATTGGTCATAAAACCTTTAGTCCGCTCTCCTGTTTCATCTCTAATAATGCCTCCTGCACCAATTAAACCAGTAAGACTTACAGCCATCAACATTCAGCTTAAACCTTTCTCACCCCAGGCTTACTCCAACATATCAATTTAATCGGTACACTCTATTGCACTATGGGTTTACAATTTTAGTTCCACCATTCAGTTGCATAATTCATAATGACTTCAGAAATATTATGAGGAATATGAAAAGTAGGGTCAAAGATCCTCTTGCAACTTGATGTCCAAATATACCAGCGGCAAAAGACAAAGAAAGTATTCCACTGCATAGTTCTAAAAAAGAGCACCGATATTGCTTCAAAATTAGCAATAATCCACTCCTGCTAACCCAGGGACCGGAAAAAGTATTCTGCATTGTAATAGGGATGGTAACAGCATGCCAGACTTGTTGAGCATTTCTACAATAACAGCAGCAAGTGTCCCATGTTTTCCATGTTCTAAGGACAAAGGCTACAGTTAGGAGAGTTTGCAATATGTATCCTTAACCTGTTAGCATTAGTTAACAATCTTCCTTAAACAATAATCCAAAGAAATATCTTCAGTTTAAGAGGTATTGCAAAGGACCGTATTTCCTGCCATCTAAAGTCACAATGATCTTGGCCTTGACATAATTACCAGAAGATGTATTTCCCCATATGAGTTTCATTAGAATGATCCAAGGAAACAGTTGTGCATGTAATATGACTTATAACCTGGCGAGGAAGATAATTTCTTAAAAGATCAACATTCCATTTACCGTACCATTTTGCTGAAAATCCTGAACAGAAGCAGTGTCATTACTCATTAACATACTTCGCATCTATAGCAAATTGTCTCAAAAGCTCCAAGGTTAGAACATTTATCATTCCAAAAATTTACTAGAGCACCATTCCCAATTCTCTATTGCGGACCCTGTCTTAACAGTTCAGCCCCAAACACCACCCCAGACCATGTAGTGGAGCACTTTTTAAAAAAAAAATTAGAAGATAATAAAGAAGTTTAAAGTAATTGGAGATGCTTTGAATGTGATTAATGCATTGGATTATGAAGGTTTGGATCTTAGTGAGGCGAGTGCAGTCAGGGTTGCAGTTAGAAAGTTCCCCGGCGGGGGGGGGGGGGGGGGGGGGGGGGGGGGGTGGTTGGGGGGGGTGGTGGGGAGGGGGGGGGAGAGGTGTTTGGCGCGGCTAGTGGTAGTGTCTTGGAAGCACGTTCGGACGAAAAAGAACCAGATTGCTCATGCCTTAGCTAGGAGAGCTTTAAGCTTAGAATGATAGTCACTGCCATATGTCTTTTATTTCTGCCCAAAACTCAATATAATTCTAACCAGAACAATATATATAAATATAAGAGAGCTCATGAACTTCTTTTGCTTGAATTCCCAAAAGAAACGTACAGCAACAAGAAGAAAAATCTTAGGCACAAGTTGATTCCATCATAACTCAGAAACTACAATATTCAAAGCTATTGTACACAGAACTTTAACATATAACAAAATACTGATAATAAATCTTGGTTTTAAGATGTTTCCGCTACTAGATTTTGGTGAAATGAAAGTGTCTAAGTACACAACTACTTCTGCACTCCACAAAATACTGTGAGACTGAAAATCGTGTAGTCCTATATATATTTTCTGTGGGATCATATATTACAAAGTCCTTTCCATCCAAAATCATCAAAACTTCACAATTCAATTCTCCACAGTGAGTTTAACAGTACGTTAGAGAGATCTTGTAAGGTATAATATTGGTAGGAATGTTCAGAAGCGTAATCCAAGGTTTATCGATCCCATATTTGTTCATTACCCATATCGCTATTGGCATAGATTTGATTGTACTGACAGTTTTGATAGTTCCAATTCCCACCCTACTAATTAACCATTACTCCGTAGTCCGTACACAATATGGCATAATTTCTCAAATTTTTCCTCTGCCAAATCAAAAGAAACGATCTAGTTGAGATATACCATTGACTATCAAATCAAGAAAAGAAAGAAACGTGCAGCAAGAGTTCGCATGCACGAAAAGAAAAATATAAACCGTCTATGATTTGGAAATCGAATTGGCCCACGTAAGATATGAAGGAAACCCTACTTTCAAGGAGGTTCCTTAGCCTCCAAGTCATCAGTTTCTATAAATTGGACCATCTGATTTATGAAACCTTCTCAAATTTTCTTAGTGGATCCGAAGCCCTAGTCCATCGAAACCCTAGCTACTCGTGTCTTCTTTGAAGCAAAACTCATCTAAAGCCCTAGCCATAACTTTCTATAAACTAATTCATCAATACCCTAGCTACTTGTCTTCTTTCCAGAAACAATTATATCCATCAAAACCTAGCTATTCATCTTCTTTCCATAAACAATTCTTTCCAAAGCCAAGAAAAGCAAGAGAAACATGCAGCAAGAGTTTCTAATGGAGGAGAGCAGAGGCAATCAACTTCCTGGCCAGAGGTTCTGCCCCATGGACGATGAACTAGTTCTCTTTTACCTCAAGCCGATGTTGAGCGGACAGAACGTGCCCGGCAGAAACCGTGTGGTGTTCGACTGTGACCTCTACGGTCAGCAAGAACCTTGGGAGATATGGGAGGCCTTTAAGACCAGAAGACCACACGACTTGAGGCTCAATAAGGACATTTACTTCTTCACCCAACACAAGAAGATGAGTTCCACAGACAAGCGCGTACGCCGGAATGTTGGAAGTGGCACCTGGAAGGGCGACGACTCCGGCAAGCCAGTACGATCTGTTGATTCTGGTTGTGTTGTTGGCTTGAAGAAAAGATATACTTACAAGAATGAAGACTCGGTGCACAACGGCTGTTGGATCTTGTACGAGTTCTCCCTTGATCGATCACTCAGAGACAAGAAACAAAAGGTGAAAGACAGTGTTCTTTGTCTACTACGAAAGAATGGTGAACCCAAAACCAAGATCGAAAAGAAGAGAAAGCAACGTGAAGAGGAAGAGTTTCTTGAAAACAATTATGCCGGTGATGATGGAGAAAAATCAAATAGAGATCAAGAAGAGTTGCTTGAGCCACAAGTGAAGCGACAACGAACCGTGCCATCCATTGATAATGCACCACCAACAATGCCATCAGAAGATGATGCTGCATTTGCAGCTGAACTAGAAGAGTCATTGGAATGCTCTGAAGATGATAATGCACCCTCATCAGAAGCTGACGCAGTTGACCTTCAAGGTGAGGAAAACGGTGGACTCCAAAAATTAGCAGCCGAGGTGCAATCATCAGGGCCTTCATTTGTAGACGATTATGGAATATTTAATCCGCTGCTGGAGGAAAATTTTCTCTGGGAGGAAATGGTAGAAGAAATGGGTACGGTAGAGATGGAAGGACCAGTTCTTAATGGTGTGACTACTAATATAGATGTGGCTGAAGACAACGCGGTAAACAGCACCCTTCTTTATGCTCCCACATCATCCATGTCTGTGGCCTCTGATGGTTGCACTGATATGCCATATTTGTCGAAAAATGGTTGCATTCGTCCATCTGGAAGCAATAATATTTGTGGTGGATCGATTGCCTTTCAGGATGCTGCCTACTGGCTTGAGTCTTTGGTAGAGGTCCCAACTGATGAGCAACAAAAGACAGCTGATGAAGATTGTTCAGATTGGTTGGAGTCAATCAATTTTAGTCCTGAGGAAAACAACTTCCTTTGGAGTGAAATGCAATTAACTACCTAGCTGTTAAGATTAATTGACAACAATGTCAGTCAATTTTGTTTTAATTTGTTGTGTATATCAACGCGTGGTACTCTTTCCTTTGTCCGGGATTTTGTGCCAATTGGGTTTTACCCGGAAAAGGTTTTAACGAGGCCACATATATTTTACGTTCTCTCACTTTTGTAAGAAAGTCTTAAATTAATGAAATCTTCGAACTTTCATGAAATATGAATAAAGAGTCTGCGTTTCATATTCAACTAAATGGATAAAACCTTGATTAGACTCCAAATCGTATTACTTCCAATTGGTTAAATTTGTGAACCAGTAGGTGCAATATTATTTGCGAGGAAATGTTTTGTTCCTCTTGATGTCACCGCAAGAAGTTAGCAGATGGCATGCATGGTAACATGGTAACTAATCTCAAGATTTATGCAGCTAGTCTTAGAAAGATTATTCAAAACTTACATCACCTTGTATTTGTATTAGACTACTATTTTGATGAAGAACTAACAACTTCTAACCCGGCCCTCAACTATTAAAGGAAAAAAAAAAAATATCTGATAGACATGTATGTCGATCACTGTAACCTTGCTGCACTGAACCTTTTGAATACTTTTGTTTTGGGTAAAAGGAAAATAGATAAACTGTAATGTATTCATTGGCCGGCCTCAAAAGTAAACTGTAATGCACAAATGATTTGACTTTCATAGCCTATCGTTGTGCATGTATATATGTTTGTATGTACTTCTGCATAACCCCTCTTGTTTACATCTCAGGTGAGTATGTCAAGAAAACTAGTACTTCTCCTCACTCGGGTTATGGTACCTTGTTGCTTGTAAAGAACTGATAGAAGTTATTAAACTTCCACATACGATATCTTTATTTATTCCTTAATTGATTGGGTGCCAACATTTTCCTATATAAGTATCGTAAAACAACTTGGTAATTTTTCAGAGTTAACTTTTACTTCTTAGTGTTTGACACTGTTGACGTTAAAATACCCACCTAGCTATTAGTCTAGAGGTTATATATTTCATGCTAGCTTGGATTTTTCACTGGTGCAGTCGACGAAGTAACTCATGTTAAATTGTTAACTATCTAATAAGAGTTTGACCTTTAAAACATATTCAACTGAAAAAAGAAATCAATTCATTATTTATATATATTTCCAGACAAGATGTAAAAATACTAACTAGGCAATCACCAACTGTAAGCAATACGTACAATTTGCATTCACTTTCATGAGGCTTTCCAGGGAAGGCTAATTGTGTGCTTTGACTTGGACTTTAGAGTTTCTAATGTACAAAGAGGCAGTTAGTCAAGTGAATTTATCCCAGCAATTGCTTACCTTTTGTATTCATTTGGAAACAAGTTGTCAAGTGAATCCAATTGTAAATACAAATATGTGTTGATCAACTTGTTCCCGGTCCTCATTTATTTATGTGATGAGATGAGAGAGTCACTTTCATCTTACATCTTTTGTGTTGATCAAATCAACCCTTAATTTAATTTCATTGCGTGAGGTTTAGATATTACATGTTGTCTGAAGCATCGCAGTCATGCTATATTCTTTATAGGCAATTGCAGAGAGGAAATGATCTGGTGGATGAGTTGATCACGCACCAAGGGGAAGACCGTGAACCTTACAATTGCTCCACAAAACTGGACTTATGAAAGTTGTTTAATTTTGTGGGAAGATTCCTTCACATCATCTAACTGCATGGAGCAATGATTCGGAAATTTCTACAATCCCACGTACTGCTTTCCATAAGGAGATGAAAAAAAAAGTCAATTGCCGTTACGTCTTCCACTTAATTGGTTACATACATAGAAATGTATCTGCAATACATAGAAATGTATCTGCAATTGTTCTTGTATATTTTGTGAGTCTCAATTGGCCTATATAATCAGACTTCTTTGAACTCAAAAGTATGAGTTGAGGAAGCAAGGGAAATCAAAGAGAGTAGAGATAAAAAATAAAATGGCGGAGAGTGCAGTAAAGTTTCTGCTTGACAAGCTTGCACCTCTTTTCGAAAATGAGTTGCAACTTTTGAGAGGTGTTAGGGAAGAAATTTTGTATCTAAGAGGAGAACTGGAGCGCATGACGGCTTTCCTGAGGGTTGCTGATGCATATGAAGAGAGTGATGCGGAAATCAAAGTATGGGTTAAACAACTAAGAGACATTGCTCACGAAAGTGAAGATGTTCTTGATGAATTTACCTTCTGCAAGCACATGATCATGGGGAGGGATTATATGGTTCAATCCATAAGCTTTCTTGCTGCATCAAGAATACAAAAGCTCGATATCGAATTGCTTCGGAGTTACGAGCCATAAACTCCAGGATCAAAAAAAATCTCTGAGGTTCATAAGCGACTCCGCCACAAATTCAATTTGGCTGAACAAGGCTCCAGCTCCAAAAGTGCAGGTTACCTGTTGGAGGACCATCGAGGTGATGCTTTACTTCTAGAGAAAACTGATATAGTGGGCATAGACGAGCCTATTAAGCAGATGGTTGGGAGGCTGGTCAATGGTGGTTGTGGACGTGAGGTAGTTTCTGTGGCAGGAATGGGAGGAATGGGGAAAACTACCCTGGCGAAGCAAGTCTATGATGCAGCAGCAGTGAAGAAACATTTCAAATTACGTGCTTGGATCACTTTTACTTAGTCTTTCAAGCTAGCGGAACTTCTCAAAGACATCGTTCAACAGCTCCACCAAGCAATCCGAAGTCCAGTTCCACAAGAAATCAATAGCATGAGTACCAACCAGCTGAAAACAATAATTAAAGACTTCCTACAGAAGAGGAGGTATCTTATTGTCTTGGATGATGTGTGGCACTTATATGGATGGGATGCCTTGAAGTATGCACTGCCTAATAATATTTACGGCAGCAGAGTGATCCTAACTACTCGAAATGCAGATATAGCCTCCACAACAAGCACAGAATCTGGAGGTGAAGTCTATACTTTGGAGCCCTTGCCCCCAGTGAAGTCATGGGAGCTCCTGTGCAAGAAGGAATTCCAAGGGAATTCCTGCCCTCCTCATTTAGAGAAAATCTGTAACTATGTTCTGAGAAAGTGTGAGGGGCTACCCCTTGCTATTGTGGCAATTAGTGGAGTTCTGGCTGCTAAAGATAAGCGCAGAATTGATGAGTGGGAAATGGTTGGCCACAGTCTCGGGGCTGAAATTGAGGGCAATGACAAACTGCAGGACCTGAAGAAAGTACTTTCACTCAGTTTCAATGATTTACCATACTATCTAAAATCGTGCTTCTTGTACCTGAGCATCTTTCCAGAGGACCATCTAATTAAGCATATGAGGCTTATTCGATTATGGATGGCAGAGGGCTTCATCGAAGAAAAACAAGGAAAGACATTGGAAGAGGTTGCAGAGGATTACCTCAATGAACTATTGAATAGGAGCATGATTCAAGCAGCAGAGACAACAGCTGATGGAAGGGTCACGAAATTTCGTATCCATGATCTCTTCCGCGAAATTATCACCTCCAAGACAAGAAATCAGAACTTTGCCACAATAGCCAAAGAGCAGAATGTAACATTGGCAGAAAAAATCCGTCGCCTGTCAATACATAACACACTGCAATATGTTCAGACAAACAGGTGTGCTTCTCAACTACGTTCTCTTTTTATGTTCACAGTTGCTGAGAAGCCATCACTACAAAGACTATTCCCAGCAGGCTTTGCGCTGCTTAATGTGTTAGATTTGCAAAGTACACCGTTAAATGTTTTCCCAGTTGAAGTTGTTAATCTTTACTTTTTGAAGTATCTGAGCTTGAGAGATACCAGGGTGAAAACCATTCCAAGATTTATAGGGAAGCTTCAGAACCTGGAAACTTTGGATCTTAAGCATTCTCGAGTTACTGAGCTATCTCTTGGTATATCGTTATGAGTTTGTTCCTTACGAAGATTTTCACTCAACATATGGTTTTAAGGTCCTTGCAAAAATAGGAGCTTTGAAATCCCTTCAAAAGCTATGTTTCATTGAGGTGAACCAAGGTGGCAGTGCATTATTGAGAAAGCTGGGGAAACTAGTTCAGTTGAGAAGGTTAGGCATTGTTAAGATGAGGAAAAAGATGGCAAGGCTCTTTCTTCATCCATTGAAAAGTTGTCCAAACTTTATGCATTGTCCATAACTTCAGTGGAAGAAGACGAGATCATTGATTTGCAGCACCTGTGTTCTCCTCCTCTATTGCTTCAGCATTTGTACTTGCGAGGCAGATTGGAAGCATTACCTCACCGGATACCTTCTCTCCACAGCATCGTCAAGTTGTATTTGAAATGGAGCAGGTTAAGGGATGATCCACTTGCATTCCTTCAGTATTTGCCCAATCTAGTACATCTTGAGTTGTGTCAGGTTTTTGAAGGAGACACACTCTGTTTTGGAGCTGGCGGATTTAAGAAGCTCAAGCATTTATGCCTCGATAAATCTGATGAACTTCGATGCATAGAGATGGAGGTGGGAACAATGCCTTGTATTGAAAATCTAATCAACCGGCGCTGTAAATCACTGGAGAAAGTCCCATCAGGCATTGAACATCTCATCAAACTAAAGGTGCTTAAGTTTTTTGATATGCCAGAAAAACTAATCAAGACTGTACTTCCACATGAGCATGGCAATGATTATTGGAAAGTTGCGCATGTCCCAGAAGTTTATGTCACCTACTTAAGAGAGTTTGGGTGGGAGGTATTCTCATTAGAGGGCTTGAGTGAGACACAAAACTCTTCTCAACCCAGTTCTGTCATGAAGAGCCTTGGAACTGGTTGGAAGTAATAATCCAGCTCGACCTGAAAGTGATGTTAGTAATTATGTTTAATAGTGCAAGTACAATAATGTAATGTTTTATGAAAAGACCCTTGTAATTAATTTGACAAAGCTGGTTTGTACGTTTTATACTCTGTAATTATTGGTGATGTAGGTTATTCATGTATGAAACAGTGTTGGCAATTTGTGCTAGTCAGATAAAGTCAATGCCTTGTGCTGTAAGACTTGCACATTTCAAGTTTCTAGAGGTAAGAAGAGATATGAGGTTATATTCAAGAGGAGAGACTTCACTGTTACTTTTTTATTGGAAATAATACATAGCAAATTAAGTAAATTAGTCGTGAGGGCCTTTTTAAGACTTATATTATCAACCATGATATTTGGTTTTAACTTGGTTAATAATCAACTCTTGTCTGTATCTCCCATGCCCTAGCAGCCAGAGAGGGATCTACACATCGACCGAGTTCTCATCCGACGGCGGACAACAGAAGCGCGGGCTATGCCTCATTGTTGTTGTGTTGCTGTCATACGGGGTATTGTTTTCTTTTTCTCTGGTCTTTTAAGATCGATTGGCTTGGAGGAACAGCGGTGGTCGACATAGATATCTGGTTCAAAGCTCTTAGGAGGCTGGGGCGGTCATGGGTATCAATGCAAGATACGGTGACTGGCGGCGTGGACTAAGTCAGGTTTTGATCCAAATATGCTCCAAGCAGTGGCAGTGCGAGCGGCATTAAAAGAGTTTTTGGCGATCAGATGTGATGGGCTTCTAATTCAGTTTTGGGTTCGGGCTTTCACCAATTTCCATTGATGTCTTTGGAGTGGTGGCATCAAGGAGGCGTGGTAGTGTCCATTGCAGTGTGGTGGTGATGGTGAGCTGGGCGGTGCGTGCTGTGAGCCTACGTACACTAGGTGGTTATGGCTGGATTTGATTTGGGCCACTGCCGTAAATTGCTATTAAGAAATGAAAATTCTAAGAAAATTTGGATTGGACCGAAATAATGATGTTTATAAACAGTCGAGAACAAAAATTATTCAATGCTTCGATGAAGTAAAATTCAAAGCAGTACAAATCCTCACAATTCAGCTCAAAATTCCACTATTTTATATATATAACATAAGCAATGATAAATTTTACAAAGCATGTTTAAAAATAATTATATAAAACGTAAATAAAATTCATAAAACATGCTCAAAATTTCACAATTATATAAATAATAAATAGAAATAAAATTTACAAAGTGTGGAATTAAAATAAAGCTACAATTTTTTAGAAAATCTTACTTGTTAAGACGCTTTGAAAAAAAAAAGCTTGCTTTGGTAAGATGTGCTGGTGATCCTAACTAGTGTGCTAGGCGTGCGACACTGGTGGGTTGGAGCATGCGCTGTGCAGGGCTACAAGGGCAGATGCAAGGGCTAGCGAGGGTAACGGCAGAATATTTTTTATTATTATTATTATTATTATTATTATTATTATTATTATTATTAAGATTATGGCTTTTTGAAGCTAGGGCAAGCTAGAGACTCATGCTAATAACGTGTTGTAGAGAAAAGGTGTTTGAGAGAATGTTGAGATGTATTTCATTCATAATAGGTGCCTTTATATTTAGAGGATTACATAGATGATATGCTTAGAGTACAAATATGGAGTCCTATTACATTGTAACAAAGATACCGATAAGATACCTATGAGAATATGTTAACCCTATTACAACTACGTTAACCAATCTAGTTTGGAACACTAGAACTCTTAACTCTTACAACAAATCTCATTTGTTCCATTCAATAGACTATGGGATATATTTTATTTTTGTCCAATAGCAATTTAATTTATTAGTAAAATAAATTCAGTTTTTGGACATTTTAAAGCATGAAATCCTCCTACCTACACATATTGTAGTAATATGATTGTAATGATGTTGGGCGGATTTTCGTTTATGGAAAAAGACTTCTAGGGAGCTCACGAATGACTTCTATCGAGACTTGTGTCTAATTTAATTCTGAAAATATTCTTGGAGTTATTTGATCATATGGTTGTTTGAAAGCATTTTGCAGAGACCTTCCTATCACCTCATGGTCACACTTGGTGCAATCTTACAAAGATCATTCTACACTCAGCAATTGCCTTCTTTAGTGAGAGGTTTCACTTTACATGTATGGAGTTTTTCGGAAGTGATTTTTAATAGCAGCATAATTATGTAACAATATTATGGTTAATTCTCATATTTACTTTGTTGGTTTATCTTATTTTCCATTCGATTTCATTTTTTTTCTTGTTGTTACTTCTTCCTTAGCTACTTTCATCATCTTGATCTCATCCATATCAAAATATGTTTTCTGTTTTTTTACTTTCTATTCTCTGTTTTTATGATTGTTTAGCATAGTAAACGACATCCAAAAATCACCAAATTTTGTATTCTAAACACTCTGTTTGTCTAGTACACCTCTATAAATTTTACATTTCTATTAGGCCTCATCATTTAGCCATTCGACTCTAAGCCCGCCCGGCCCATAGGGCCGAAGCCCTACCCTGCCCTTACATTAGGGCGGGCCGGCCCTACCCTTTCTCAAATAGGGTAGGGTAAGGGTCATGCAAATGAAGCTCGGCCCTACCCTACGGCCCGGCCCGATTGAGCCCGTAAGGACCAAGCTCGGCCCAGCCCTAAAAGCCCTACCCGGCCCAACCCTAAAATTTATATATTATTTTTATTATTTTCTATTACATAGGCTTTGTTTTTTTTAATTTTTATTTTCTTTGTTACACAACAATTAATATTGGGAGATTTAGAGAGATAGTTAATTGAATATAACCACCTTAACTAAATTAACAAATGTTATAAGTTAATTTCTATATATATATATATATATATATGTGTGTGTGTGTGTGTTTCTCTGTGTGTGTGTGTGTGTGTTTGTGTTTGTGTGTGTGTGTGTGTGTGTGTGTGTGTGTGTGGATGTATATATTAAATATGATCAATAAAAAAATAATGAGTCTTATATTACCTATATCATCATTGAGCCACATTCTGAGGAAAAAAAATAATGTTTTTTTTTTGTTATACAAATTAAGGCCCTTTTTGGCCCATTTCGGTCCTATTCGGAAAGTCGGCCCGACCCGGCTCTAAATTTTGTTGACTTTGACTAGGTCCGGCCCTGCCTGACCCTAAGCCCTAAAATTTAGGGTAGGGCCGGCCCTAGCCCGGCCCATGATGACCCCTAATTTCTATGAGTTGTTTTGATTGGGATTTTAATATATTTTTCGACTGCTGTTCAGTAGGAGCAGTAGTCACTTTTGGCATGGTGACTTTTGCTGAAGCTTTTAGTTTAGATTAATCTTGTGCCGGAGTTCCTCACTTCCTACACTACGATTGAAATATTTGCAGAAAAATAAGGAAAATCAATAGTTTTCAATTTAGCTATCAATTTTACAAATAGGTCATTAGAATTCTAATTCTTTGTTGACTTCCATGAGAATTGCTGCAATACTCTTTATATCCTCAATTTTGTCAATCATCCAATTTTTCTTAACAAAGAACGATGGATTCTCTATATATAGGTGAAATATGCAATTGATGTTTGAGGATGTTGATAAGTCTGAATATGATCATTTATTCATAGTAAGTGTGTTAGAGGATATGATCCATGATAGAAAGACATCTCATTATTGGATGTATACTCTTAACCAATGACATCTGCCACATGATAAATGCAATAAGCACACCACTAGAGATTGGATCCAACAACCATTTAAGGCAAGTCAAAGTCCGAACGCTTATATGGTAGTGTACACAGATGATGAAATGTCTTTTGTGAGGGTGAGGTTTTGCCAAAATAGAAACATTTATAACTTTCTTAAATGTCTGAGAGACACTCTCAAAGGTGAACTAACATTTTTTTTATTCTAGTTTTATTTTTTATTTTTTTTAATTATAACTTTCATAAATGTCTGAGGGACACTCTCAAAGGTAAACTAATATTTTTTTATTATTATAACGTTCTTAAATGTCTGAGGGACACTCTCAAAAGTGAACAAACATTTTTTTATTCCAGTTTTTTTTTATTTTTTATTTGTTATTGCTGCATGTGGCCGCTAGTATTTGTGGACGCCATATCAACCAAAACACATGGTAATTAAACGTCTGCTGCCCCTGAATGATTGAACTTAGTTTTGAAGGACTTACATTATGTAAAGAATGAATAGTTTTGTTCTATGAAACTGATTGATATAGTTATGCTTTATATATAATAGAATTTTTTTTTAAATGTGTGAACATCTCTTATAATTCTTGAAGCAACATCACAATTAAGAGATGCTCACACATGCTTTTATTGTTTTCCTACTTTATAGATGCGTCTGTGCATCTTGTTATGTTTTTTTATTTTTCTTTCGGTGTTTTTTGCATCGCTCTATGTACTTCTTAGTTTCACTTAATATACTTTGTCGTCTTTCCCTTAAAAATAAAAAAAGTTAACCTTTAACTCTATATTCTTCTCACATCTAAAGCTTTCTTTAAATATATATATATATATATATATATATATATATATATATTCTTATTTCAGTCTTCTTTTCCTTTTTTCTCAAACATGATATTAAATACATTAAAATTACTTGACTTTGATATTCGTCTTGGTAATATCTTTTTAATTGGTATTTCACATCTCTTTCTGTAAGCTTGTTAATAGCTTCATTTGCATCCTAACCCAAATTCCCCTGGACTTTGGTCATGCAAAACGTCAGAAATGACATTTTTGTGAGATAGGCCTGAATTTTGGATAGCCTAACTCCGTTTTAATTAATGGGTGAAGTTTCATTTTTACGCCATTGCATCATTTTCAATTCCCACAAGTCCCCAATTTTTGCCTATAAAAGCAGACATCATCTCCTTGCTTTGTAGATTTTTATCTCTCCACTCCGGTTATTATTGCTTATTCCTTCGCCACTTGAAGCATGAGTAAGAACAACAACGGTGGCATGGTGATAATGGTGGCAATGGCGATGGTGGCAATGACAACCATGGGCGTTCCACAACAACAACCATGCCCACAGCCGAAACAAGGATGTCATGAGAAAGAAACTGCACATACAGGGCCAATCAATTAAAACTCCGGCTACAATAATCCACCGGTTCAGTCTGAGGAGGAGGGGAAATTCCCAGGGAGTGCGTGGTGGCTGCTCTGACATCTAAGTAGTGTTTTAGGATCCCTAAGTGTGGTGTTTGTATTTCTTTGTGTTCGTTTGCATTGTTATTTAGTTCAGTGTTTCCAGTTCTAGTAATGTTTTTTGTGTTAATTATGTTTGTTTGTTTAAATGCAATATTATAATGTTTTATACAATCAAGAGGATCTTTTTAGTTATAGTTCATGTTCTTCTTCTAAAAAATAATGTTGTAATGTTTTGTTGGAGAAAAAGACAGGGCAGGAAAAGATGCTGAAGCAAAATCTACCAAATAAGAATTTTAAGTGATTTTGTAGATATTGATTTTTTACCTAAAGAAAATGGTGATCCAAAATAAAAAGATGATTATATATGGAAGGTGAAAAAGTTGGTAGGAGATGATGAATCAAATTAGGAGCTGAGATTATTTTTTAAGACAGTCAAGTTGGAATTTTTCTTTTTTGGCTAATCGAATATTATCCAACGCTTACGTGTATCTCGGAGTGATACTAATTCCCTTGAGATGTTTGGTTGACACTTCAATCACATATGCACTGAGAAATAAAGTATAAGAACTTTGTGTTAGATGTGTTTCTCTATTTTATTTGTGATATTTCTGATACGTGATTGATATTGGTAGACGTAATGGTGACCAGGACTTGGTTGAGATTTTCAACAACAATAATTCAGTAGACGATAGATGTGGCAAACGGGCGGCCCGGCTCGACCAGGCTCATTTTAAGTGGGCCTAGTCGTGCTTCGTGCCATGCCTGGGCCGGCCTATTTATTATCATGTCATGCTCGTGCCGGCCCATTTACTTAAACATTAAGCCCGGTCCGGCCCATGGCCAGAGCCCATATCGTTCTGGGCCGTGCTCGTATCGGGTCTATAAACTGGCCGTGCTCGTGCCTACTCACTAAAAGCACGATTTTAAAATCATAATTTGAACAAATAAAAATTAATTTTATTTAACTATTTATAAAATTAAAATAAATTAAGTTTTACAATGTTTTTCTTAATCTTAGCTTTTTTAGATTAGTTTTCTAATAATTTTTTATATCCACTATAAGAAAGAAAGAAAGAAGAAAATAACTCAAAATATATTGTTTTTAGTATATTATTGTGAGATTAATCTTTATTAATATAATGAAGATTTAGTATCATATTATTCTATTCTTCATTCTATAGTTGTATTATGATGAGATTAGTCTTTATTAATAAACATATATTTAATATTTTGAAAAAATACTTATGTTTAGACAAAGATATAATGTTTTATTTCACTATTTTGACAACATAAAAGAAATAGTATTGGTGGAATCGTCATGAGATTTTAAATAAAGAGGTCTAATATTCAAATCTCATTATTGTAGTTTTTTAATATTTTTAAAAACAAAATAAAATTTTGTGTTTGTAACGGGCCAACCCATAATATGTCGTGCTCGGGTCATGCCGGGCCGGGCCAATGGACCAATATTCCTAGGCCCAACCCGGACCGTTATTCTAACGTGCTCGAGTCGTGTCAGACCACTAACGGGCTTGAGCCGTGTCGGGTCGCTTTCAACTGTGTCAGGCCCGTACTGTGCTCATGCTTAGCGGCTCGTTTACCACCTCTAGTAGATGATGACAAAGCTTTTACTCTTATTTATGTGTCTTTTGATAATTGTAGAAGTTGAGGTTCATATGGTTGTGATAAAAAAATAAACTTGCAAACAGATCTTGTGGACTTGGATTCAGTAATAGATTTCCATTGGTGTTGGTTCATTTGTTCTTCTTTTTATTTAGTGAGCTTTGCGACGAATATTTTTTTTATGTTTCTTAGCTAACTGAAGGTCTCTAGTTGCGGAAGATAATTTTTTTTTTTTAAATAAATAGAGGATTAGACAATATTAACTCCTCTGAACAGCCGATTTGTGGCGTCAAGTACCCTCCCACATCCCCGAAGAAAATGAGGCCGTCACAACCGGGAACCCACTGCCCATCCCTCCATTTAAATTTATTAAAAAGAAAAAAGGATAAAAGTATACAAAGAGGAAAGGGGACCAAACCAAAACCTTTCCCATAAAGAGCACTAACAGAAGAAGACAAAAGAAAACTCCTCCAAAAGAGAGAGTAAAAAGAAACCATACTGTGTGCAGTTGTGATTACTATGTAGAAATAGTTTGTGAAATAAAACATTACTTGCGGTGAATAACTGAATATGTGAACCTCCAGAAGTATCCTGTGACAACAACCCGTGAATCTCCATTGGAGGAAATAAGAACCAAGAAAGAGATGGATAAGCTAAACTCAAGTCAACGAGACCATCAGTAGCCGCATTACCCTCTCTGAGAACATGAGAGCAGCGAAGTTGCATTACTCAAAGACGAGCTAGGTAATCACTCCAAGGGATTCGCAGAGGCCAAGGAGGGACAAAGGTCGATGATGCGAGTCAATTGACAACGCTAGTAGAATCACTCTCCAACCACAAATGATGCCACCCATGCACATATTCAAATTCAACCCTAATAATGACAGCCATAAACTCCGAATAGAAAGCATTGCCAATACTCAACCTACCACAATAACCCCCAATATAACAACCATTTTCTCCCTTGAAAATTCCACCACAATCAGCTGGACTCGGATTGCCTTTGGCAAGACCATCAGTATTGAGTTTTATCCAAGGAACACGAAGAGAATGAGAATTTGTTGGAGTATTATCGTATTTATGCTTTTGAAGGTTTACCTTCCATCCTTGAACTGATTATCATGATTCATGTCTTGCACATCCCTTCTGCACAATTTGTGAATTCCAGTTGGGTGGATGATGAAAAAGGAATATGGGATCTGGGAATGTGAATCAACACATTTCTTAGTTTGTTGTATGATTTATACTTGAATGATGAAAATGACCATTATACCTATTAATTTCTTAAGGACACTAGTTATAGATCACTTAAGCCACATTCTTCATATGGATATTTCATACAATCAGTGTCTTATAAATAATATTGCAAACTCTATTTGAATTGGTAAGAGATATAGAATGATTAATAGGATCAGAGACGATTACCATCAGACGGTGAACAGTCAAGCCATTTCCAAAAAGACATCAAGAATCTGACTTTGACCCCACCATTCCTCCAAACCCACCAAGACCACAAGCAGCCCCCATTCCACCACCACCGGAGCAATCCACTAACCCGCTGTGAAACACTGCCCATGATTGCCATAAGTCAAAATCAGAAAATTCAAGTCACTTTAAATCCCCAAGCCCAGCGTCCGAGCAGCCCTATCCAAATCATTAGAGGTAGACAAATGATCTCCGACCAGAGCTAAGAGAAAAACCAGATCTCGATGAACTTCATCGAAGAACTCGAGCAACCCTATCCATTGGTACTCCATTGGAGAATTGGATCTCAAAACCACAGCCGCTCCCAAATTTGATCGTAGAAGAAGAAGAACGCCACCAACTTTTGCAACCAAACTACATACACATCGACTGAAGAAACAAACTAACCCATCTAGCTGTACCCAAGCCAGGTTGGAAGCCAATGTTGGCATAGAGACGCCGCGGGACAAGCAAAGAAACCAAATTGTTAACTGCCAAACGCTAGTTCTTGTTTTTACAAAGCTCTCGAATAAACCAAAACACCTAAAATTGATTAAAATTAAAAGTATTGAACCTTGAGTAAATAAGCGTGTAAATATAATGGAGGTATATAAATTTAGCCTAATTTCTCTTTAATTTTTTTTCTTTTGAAAAAAGACAAATTTTCTTTAATTTATAATATTTTTTCTGAATAAAAGAAAATTTATAAAAAGGAAAAAAAAAAATTCCAAAGGAGATGCTTTCAAATAATTATTTTTGAATCTGACAATTTTCTATTTTTTTAATTCACTAGAAAAAAGGAAGATTAGTTTTAAAAGTGCAGACCAAGAAAATCTAAAAGGGGAAAGGGAGTACAGTCGTACATAATTCTGATCCAGATTTCGCGACGACGTCATTTTTGTCCCCAAAAAGAGGGCACCAGATCGTCCCCGCTTCCTGCGTCGGTCTTCTTCCCTTCCTTCCTTCATCACTCTCGTCCTCTCCAACTGCCTCTACTCATCTCTATCTCTACCTCCAATCAATTAGGGTTTAATAGCAACGAAATGTCCTCTGCAAAACCCTAGCCTATTGTCCCTGTTCAAATTTCCGGTAAATACTCTTACCAACGCACATGGCCAGTGCTAATAGCAACGCCGTAGAGGCACCGGGCGGCGGCGGGTCCCAGCCGGATGCGGCGGCGGGAGGTTTGGAATCGGCTCCGGCGCCGACGCCGTTACTGAACTCGAACGCGCCGCCGCCGTTCCTGAGCAAGACGTACGACATGGTGGACGACCCGGCGACGGACCCGATTGTGTCGTGGAGCCCCACCAACAACAGCTTCGTGGTTTGGAACCCGCCGGAGTTCGCCAGGGACCTTTTGCCCAAGTACTTCAAGCACAATAACTTCTCCAGTTTCGTCAGGCAGTTGAACACTTATGTATGTGTTTTCATTCCCTCTCTCTCTCTCTCTCTCTCTCTCTATCTTACTTAGCTGCTCAAGGTTTACGCCTTTTCTTTTGGTGATTGATTTTGTCAATGATTAAGTCTATCTTTGCCATCTGGTATATGATTTACTCAAAATGTAATCCAGTTTAGTGTATTAGAGTGCCGAAAAGAAACCAAGATTGTATGGATGATGGGAAAACCTTGGGAAAAGAGAAGAAAAATTAGTATGTCAGTGGTAATTTTATTTTTGTGTGAATATTTCGATGTAGGTTGTTAAGAGATTAAGGCAAATAGGCTTCAAGTGCGAAGTGATAGATCTGTTTTTTACCAAGCACTTGTATTGAGAGTTGATAGTGAGTGGGGTTGGTTTTATATTCTTGCGGTCTAATGCCGTGAAAAGTATGTCAGGGTTGTAAATTTGATCTCTCTTCTTCCTCCATTTTCTCAGCAACCAGATCGTGCAGAAGTGGGGATAAAAGGGAAATAAATTGAGTGCCAGAATGCAAGGTTAATGATAAATTAGATTTTTAATTTTTTTGTTTTTTTGTTTTGTTTGTAATATTGACATCTACTAGTCAAAAATGATATTTGTAGAGCAGAGGGATATGTTTCTCAATGTGAGAGGGCTGTTGAAATCCTAATTCCTTTCTTGGTCTCCTTGAAATGCTATTGTCTCTCTTTGATTACGTGTTTACTGATGATTTTGGATAGTTGTGTTCTGAACACGCATCGAGGTTACTGGTTTTAGTCCATTGCCTGTTTCCTTTATCCATATAGTTATTTTACTTTCACTGTACTAAGGGGTCTTTGATGTTGGAAAGGTCAACAATTAATGGATAAACTACCAGATGTTTATCTGGCTTTATCTCTTTTTTTTTTTTGGAAAGGGTTTATCTGGCTTTATCAAATTGAGGGAAATTTTTTGGTTTCTCTTTATGTGCATAGTGGCCTATACTACTTGCTTGTTGTGACCGTTGTGCTAACATTACCACTTATTTGAAATCTGAATGGCTGGATGAGGTTTTTCAGCACCTTAATCTGACCTTTTGGATACTCGGTTTTCTGATAATCTGTTCAGCATATCACTTCAATGTTTCAAACAAGCATATGATTCGGATTAAATAAATCATTACTCTATATCTTTGTTGATTATGTAAATAACTTAACATGCAGTTTTTTCAAAACTTTAGTTATTTGCATGTGTGTGTGTGTTTGGCTAATCTCAGGATAGAAATTCATGCTCTTACCGTAATGGCTACTGTATTGGATTGCTACCACAAATTAGTGGGTTTGTAAGTACCTGTATTTTTTATGCCATGCTATTAAGGCTAAAAATATGGATGCAGTAGAAAATATCAGTAGTTTGCATTTACAGAATTGCAAAAATTTCTTACTAAAGCAACCTGTTTCCAGTATATGTAGTATTCTGGATAGTTGTGAACAGATTTGATAAGTTCTTTGGCTGTGGAGCATCTATGGTATCTAAAGGTTCTGTGTCTTTGACTACTTGTTCTTGGACCTAAGAACACTATCAAATATGTTATTACTCTATGCAAGTGGGGATGAAATGTACAGCCGTACTGCTAAGAGTTTATCTAATATAGATATTCAGGGATATAGTCTTACTCACCTAAAAGGTATCAGTTCATCCATGTGGGTACTCTTACTGCATGGTCTAGTTACGTCCTAAAGATCTGTCAACACTATACTTATATTGATCCTTGTTTTGGTTTAAAAAATTGCTAATCTGTTGGAACTTGTATGCTGCAGATGGTTATTCTGCATCACGCTAGAAAATTTATGCCTTAAATGTGGTACATAATGTATTGGATCTTTGTCAGTGTGGGGCAATGTATGTCACGTTATTGTGGAAATACCTGTAAACCAGTAGTTCAGGTTTAGGGAAATGTTGCTTGAAATATAATAATGGACAGAAATATCGGTTAAAGTTATTTGAACTAATGCAAGTTTGGCAATATCTGCTTTGAAACTTGGAAATTTTGAATGAATGTAAATACTAAACCAATCACTAATGCATTAATTATAGCCTTAGAGGTATACTTTCTGAAATAATGAATACATGATATTTGCAAGACATGTAATGTTATTTATGGAGGGTATGCTGCTGATCTATATAGTATTTGTGAAAATGCAAGTTAAAAGGTTTAGATCTGCATTACAGAACTTATGAATCTTGTTGCTGGGAGTTTGATGCTGTTTGATACCTTGTTCTGTTTTCTCCATAGGATTTATGGCTTTTGGAAAGTGATTGGATTTGTTTTCTTATTTCTTATGACTACTTTGTTCTTGACAAAGATGATGTTCATGCGCATATTGAATGGGGAGTGCAGTTGTTAAGTACTGTCAATAGTGTGGATATAAGCACACTTTTGGTGCCTGAGATGTTGAGGGTGTCCATGTGGTTAGTTGGGGGTGTTGTGCTCATATTTCATATAGAAAGTATGAGTGCCATATGAGTTCTTTTTTTTTTTCCCCCCTCAAGTCTTTCTTTGGTTTTTGCTTCTAGGCGGACTAGACGGTTGGATTATGACTGAGCTTTGGTTAGGCCCTACCTGAAGGATAGAGCTGTTTATATCTTAACTGGATGTAGTCGTCACATAGTTTACCTTATCTCATTTCATTTTCAAATGTTTTTGTTAAAATTTAAATATGTACCTTTGGTTACTGCAAAAGCTTGGTGATCTCCTTAATCATCTCTGAGTGAAATTGGGAAGTGATACAACATCTTGTTTTCCTAAAAATATTGTTGGAAAGGTGGTTTGCAAATGGAGGGACTCAAGTTGAATGATAATCCCTGTAGTTCAGTGGTGAGCTTAGGCTCATGCAGTTTTCTTAATGTGTGTGTATGCGCGTTTTTTGTTTTTCTTTAATAATAATCAGAAGCTATATTGGTCAAATTTTGTAGTTTTCTCAAGTGTTGATATGACTTTTTTATACCCCTTCATGAATGCTTGCCTGTCTGTTCATCCTTATATTTGTTGTCTGCTTTCATTTTTTTCTTAATCGTGCAGTTCTCTTTGCCTTTTGTTATGGTGATTTAACCCTTTATTAATTTTGGGGCTAACAGGGATTTAGGAAAGTTGATCCTGACCGCTGGGAATTTGCAAATGAGGGCTTTTTGAGGGGTCAAAAACATCTTCTAAAGAGTATCAACCGGCGAAAACCTGCCCATGGACATGGTCATCAACAGCCACAGCAGCCATCACATGGACAGAGTTCTGTAGCTGCATGTGTAGAGGTTGGGAAGTTTGGTCTCGAGGAAGAGGTTGAGAGGCTTAAAAGGGACAAGAATGTGCTTATGCAGGAACTTATCAGGTTGAGGCAGCAGCAACAGTCTACTGATAATCAGCTGCAAACAATGGTCCAACGTCTTCAAGGTATGGAGCAGCGGCAGCAACAGATGATGTCATTCCTTGCAAAGGCTGTGCAGAGCCCCGGTTTCTTGAATCAGTTTGTACAGCAGCAAAATGATAGCAATAGGCGCATAACTGAAGCCAATAAGAAAAGGAGACTCAGGGAGGAAGGAATTGCTGAAAACGAGCGTTCTGATACTCCTGATGGACAGATTGTTAAGTATCAGCCTCCAAAGAATGAAGCGGCAAAGGCAATGCTCAGGCAGATGATGAAAACAAATACTTCCCAGCTGGATTCTTTTAGCAACAATCTTGAGAATTTTTTGATTGGTGAGGGTTCATCATCATCCAGTGCAGTAGACAGTGGTAGCTCTTCAAGCCATATCTCGGGAGCTACTCTTCAAGAGGTCCCGCCTACTTCAGGGCGTGGACCGTTACCTGCAATTTCAGAAATAGAATCTTCTCTTAAGGCTACAACCTCTGGAGAAGTTATGAGAGATCCATTGTCAGATATCAATGTCCTCATTGGAGCACAAGAGGCACCAGCAATTCCTATTTCTCAGGCAGATGTAATCCCTGAGGTTTCTCAGGTACAAGGTATGGCACACGGAGGTTTAATTGATATTCCTGAAGGAAACACAAAACCTGAGGCAGGTGTTGGATTTATTCAAGATATGGCACCTGAAGCCGGTGATGGATTTATCGACTCCACAG